>APFE030431236.1:0-44281 GCA_000404065.3 Pinus taeda
TTGAAGAATACTGCAGATGCATTGACAAAATCTGTGAGCTCTGAGAAGTTCTCTTGGTGTAGAGAAACAATGGGCGTTTCAGGGCTGGAAAAATGACTAAGCTCTCCTGTGGCCCCAAGTGGAAAGAAAACAACAAGTGGGAGATTGTTGGGTTGTGTTATATTCTTTCCACGACTAACCGACGTAGTGAACCGGGGGGTTAGAGGGGGGGCAAAGCCCCCCCTTTGCCGCACCGATTGCGCAGCGGGGGGGTCACAGGGGGGGCGGCAGCGTCTTGAGAAAATTTTTTTTGGACCCTATATTAGGTTGGGCGAACCTACCTATGGTTTTTCGGTCCATAGTTTTGGACGCGATGGTTTTCGGTCCATGGTATTGGATGCTTCGGCATGTATAAATATGTATTGTAACATTGAAAGGAAAATAATGAAAAATCAAGCTGGTAGTCTCGGTTTGGAGATCCAGTGGAAATCTCTGTGTATATGTGTTTTATGTGTTATGCTCTCGCATTTTTATTTTTCCTGTGATTTAGAATTCGTATGCAGGTAATTTCTGTACGGGGTTAAAACCTACATCGGGGGGTATATGATGGTTCTGTTCTTCAGACATTCTCTGTTGTTCTGCACTAGGATTAACTGGTGGTTGATTCTGTCTGTCGGACAAACTTTTCAAAATTCTTTCTTGTTCTATCGTTAATCAGGCATTGTCTTCTCGCAGTCGAGCCATCTCGTTCTTAAGCTCCTGTACTATTTCCAGAATTGCTTGATTTGTGATTCTGGCCTCTTCCCCAAGTTGCACCCACAGTTCTGGATTATTTTCAGGGCCAGGTACGCCTTGTCCCATCACAGGTCATCGAGATGTATTATCTGCCCTCCTCATGACGCAGTTCTCGGAACCCTGATCCTGTACTTCATCATAAAAAAATTCAAGGGTAATAATGAGAATGATCTTAACATACTACTAAATGTTTATACATTTTATACAGTGTCTTTATATGTCATTTCTATCTTACCCAGAGGCCTCAGTTCTGTAACTGGGCTTTGATACCACATGTCACAACCCTCTAAACCAAAGTAAATAAATAACACCGGTAAAAAAAAAAATTGTTGCCTAACTTTACATATTATGGATGGGTAAATGAACCCATCGCCCATAGCGAAATGTAATGAGTATATGTTTTAACATTCTTATCCATCCATTAACCATGGTGGAATTTAATATGTACATTATTGTTGATTCAAATACTCGCCACCCTCGGCATACGAGTTAATCTTTACAGTACGATTATGTTGACAGTGATCCATTAATGGATCCTATCTCTTTATTGTTGATTGTCTGAGAGGTGGACAACTGGTCCTGCCTCGAAACATTCCACCTCTGATCCGGACGTTGATCTCAGGAGTAGGTGGCCAGATTTATTGCTGCAGGTATGGTCTCGATCTCCTCGGGATTACTAAATTGATTAACGATGTAGATTCAATCTACTAATCAAACGGTGTCGGTTTCTTTTGCCAGCTATACAGGGGGTGCATAGGGTTTGTGAAATTCATTTGATAACCTTTCGAGGCTTTGCAGTACCGCATTCGGCTATGGTGATTGTTCCTCCGACGTTTGCCACCCATTTCGGGTTAAGTTTAGTGTATACCTTCTGTGTTGAAGGCGATGCGGACTTCCGGCATTCCGCTCTGAAATCTCACTCATTTTATCAGGTAACCCCCTTTTCGACTCACTATGATTTATTATTAGAGTTTACAATGCTCTGATAAATGTATTTCCGGTTTGATTTCTCATCCGTATCGATTTCTGGAACAGGGTTTGGTGATCTACGCGGCGGCAGGGGATTACAACGCCATTACTCTAGAAGGAGCTATTCTCAGGTAAGAACTGTGACCCCTGAAAAGGAATCTAGTTAACTCAGTTAAGAGCCGGAATCGAGCTTTAATTCTTATCTTTCCCTGTCAGGTGATTTTACCATTTTCTATTGGAGGCATGATCGGATATGGTATTCCTGGCCAAGGAAACCCTCCATAGATCGATGCCATGGGCTCTGCCGTCATGGGTCTCCCAAAAGTTGCCATGTTGTATTCGCGTTTTAAACAGGGCTCCCAATCTCCATTGCTACACGATAGTTGTATTTTTATGATGTAAAGCTTCTGGTTATTTGTTTCTCTCTGGTACTGTATGGAAAACTTACTTGGTGAACCGCTAGGTTTTCACCTCAACCTGGTTGCGCCTTTTCAGAAGCATTTTGATATAAGTATGAACATTTATATTTTTGGTTATTCAGTACTGTTTATAGCTCAGCTCTAAGCGGGTACTTGGTTTCTGAGTTCTTTCCTTTTATGAATAAACTCTGAGACTGTAGATTACCTTTCCAACCCTATCGAGTTCCGGCAAGGGTTTGTTTATCTATATATTATTGCATGATTTTACACTGAGAGTGGTTGTATTTAAACTGCCATTACATATGCTTATATTATATGTTAATCGTTGCATAGTTTTTTCCTCTGAAACGTGAGTGTATACTCTCGTTCGAACTGTTGTTCATAGGTATATATTGTCCGTGGTTTGTATCCTTAATGTGCTCGGCGTTCGGAAATATTGGGTTAAATTTCATTATTTCTGTACATATGTTAATGGTCTCATTTGCTTGATTCATTTACTAAATGCTGGTAAAATGTAACTTCTTTGGGTTTTGATATAGGCTATACCCAATCCGTATGTTACGAATTTTCTCTTTTATAGATGGTTTAACCATAGTATTTACATAATTTTCCACATACTGATATCTTGGACCATTTCGAAGTATTTGCTGAATGTTTTACAGACTTCGTTGAGCTACCGATGTTTTTACATTTGAATGAATAAATCTTTGACCCTTTCACCAAGGGTTTCTAAACGAAATTATCGGTTGTTGTGGTTTATTATACACTATTGCATGGTTACGCTGGCTTCCACTGTCGTAGAGAAGAAAGTATTACTTATTACAGGGTAAAACCTCTGATGGTTCGGTGACTGTATGGAGAATCATTCACACACAGATTCCACGATTCTTGTTATTATTCATTATTGTTCTACCCAGATTGCCTGTTATCATTTTCTGTGTTTATTTATGTAGTTACATATATGAATTTGATGGCTCCTTTCTTCTTTCTTTAATATGATGACTTACTGTTTCCCCTTCACTATTTGTTTGGTTTCTAAGGGTTTCAGAAATTGAACGAAAATCTAACCCGAATAGTTCTCTATTCAGGTTTAATTAAATGACCTGAGTCATTCGATGCTAGTTTAATTTCTTCATTCAGGACAGAGTATAATTGTCCTCTGTCGGATATCCCGGAGCTATCTGTCAGAATACTCTGATACTTAATTTACAGCTTAAATGATATCTTTTAAGGAGAATATGGAAGTTTCTCAGAAATATTAAAACTATAACGGTACTTACCTGTAATACCACGCTCACAGTCTTCCGTGCTTCTCCAGAATGGAGAAAATTGCTCTGTTGCTTGTTATCCTCCCAGCCACGAGATTAGTCAACCAGACTAAATCTCCCCCCAAGCTCATTTGCCAGGTCACTGCCTTCGGCAATTATAAAGCACCACTTGTGCCTGTGCTATCTGGTCCTCACTAGACTTAGCACTCTCTTTTCTCCTTCAGTGCCTTCTTCTTTTCCCCGTCTGTTCCTTAACAACCCGGGCCTTTTCCTTTTTCCCATTTTTCTATGGGAAGAGGAAAAGCAGTTAGGGATTTCCCCTTACTTGCTGGCAACTGTTTTTTTTTTATCTGGCAAGAAAAGAGAAAAAATTTCTCATAGAAAGTTACTATATGTAATTTACTCAATCCATATTCAACCTTTGAATTAATAATATTCTAATCATTTTTAAGAAAAACAATAATCTCTGTTCCATATTTTACCTACAATGGTAATAACAAAAGATTTATTCACATAAATTGTTTGGTCATTACAACACCGCTCTCAAACAGATCACAGATCAATACCCCGGTATTCTTGACATGGTTAAAACCCTCAAAGAGGGCAACAGTCCACGACCTGAGCCAGCGTGACCATTTTAGGAAATTTATTAATAAAAGAATGAAAATTTACATAAGCTTCTCTCATGAATGGTCACCTTACAAATGACCATCCATGCTCTTTAAATAGAGATCATGGACCAATTAGGTGTTAAGCCACAGATCAAGTGTTGATAATACCGAGGAGAGAATGAACTGTCGGATCACTTCATGTCTAGAACATATCATGACCGTCGGATTGTAAGTTACAAAAGTAGATGGTAAAGAAACAGACTTTACCTAACTCTATACTAGACCAAGTTATACTTAACTATTTCCTATGTGTCAGAATATCCTAACATCCCCCCTTGAGAAAAACTTGGGATAGGATTGAAGGATGTACAAATATGACACAATAGGAGAAGGAAGGAGGCATTAGAGCCTAACTCCCCTTAGTGACAACTTCTTGAACTCTAACCATAAATCGAAGTTTAGTAAACTTAACCTCTGTGAGAGCCTTTGTAAAGATGTCTGCAACTTGATCATTAGTTGAACAATATTGCACTTCAAGAACATGGTCATGAATGAGCTTTTTGATGAAGTGTATGTGTAGTTCAATGTGTTTATTGTGCTGATGTTGGATTGGATCTTTTCATAGTTGAATGGGACTTTGATTATCACACCAAAGTGTAGTCGGATGCTACTGCTGAAAGCCAAACTTTGATAGGATCTGACAAAGCCACAGGGCTTCCTTACTAGCTTTTACAACACCACGATACTCTGCTTCTGCTGAAGAAAGAGAAATGACACTTTGTTTCTTGCAAGCGCATGTAAAAGGTCCAGAACCAAGAGTGAAAAAATAACCTACAATAGACTTCCGATCATTAGGATCACCAGCCCAATCGGAATCAGTGAAACCAACCAATAGAGGAGATGCTTATGCACTATGATGAATCCAAAACTAAATTGTACCTCGAACATAACAAAGTATTCTTTTAGTTGCTTTCCAATGAAATTCATGTGGGTTTTGCATAAACTGAGAAATAAGTCCAACAAAAAAGGAAAGGTCGGGATGAGTATGGGTTAGATGCAAATGTTTTCCTACAAGCTGACAATATAAGGTAGCATCAACTTCAGGGGAAGTACAACTGACTGAAAGTTTGGCTCCAGACTGAAAGGGAGAAGGGGCTGGCTTACAGTCTTCCATGTGAAAGTGGCATAGAAGATCACAGGCATACTTGGACTGGGAAAGGGAACTAGCTTCCTTGGATTGCAAGACTTGAAGACTAAGAAGATAATGCAAGTGTCTTAAGTTTGTCATTTCAAACTGCTTTTTAAGGCTATACTTCACATGGTTTATATGGTTGGGATCACTACCAGTAAGGATAAGATCATCAACATAAAGAACAAGAATGATAAAAGACTTACCACTTTCATGGTGTAGATAGTATTGTCAAAATGACACCTAGAAAAGCCAGTATCTAAAATAAAGCTATCCATTTTGGCATACCAAGCCCTAGGGGCTTGCTTGAGACCATAAATGGATTTCTTAAACCGACATACAAGGTTGGAGTCTGTTTGTATAAAGCTAGGAGGTTGTTCCATATAGATTTCTTCATGCAAGTCCCCATGCAAAAAGGCAGATTTAACATCCATCTAATGGACTTCCCATTTGAAAGAGACAGCAAGGGAAAGAACAAGGTGGATAGAGTTCATTTTGGCAACATGGGAGAAGGTTTTAGTATAGGTGATGCCTTCAACTTGTGAAAAACCCTTAGCAACAAGATGAGCTTTATGTTTATCATCTTTTCCATTTGGTCCATACTTGGTTTTGTAAACCCATTTTCATCTAACAATTTTTCGTCCCTTTGGAAGAGGAATAAGATCCCATGCATCATTTGCCAATAATGAACGATATTCTTCATTCATATCTGCGTCCCAATTTGGATGGCCTGAAGCTTCTGCAAAGGTGTTAGGATCATAATTCGTTGAAGCTTGAGCCAGTAAATAAGAGGCTCTATTGAACTGAGAACTGTACGTTGCTGATTTGCAGGATCACTAGCAAGAGCACCTGCTACATCCCGAGTAGCACAAACCCATTTTGGAAGTTGAGGAGCTGAAGGAGGATCTTGAGAAGGTGGGGGAGGATTGTCATCCTCACTATCATCATCTGAAGAAGAAAATATTTTCAGAAGTAGAAGGGATAGAGAGAGGTGGCACATCCGTCGAATTAGGCTTGTAGGCCAATATAACAAAAACCTAGTCATAGCTAGGCTTTCAATAGGAGAAAGACCCACTTATATAAGGAGAATAGGATAGGGTGTGTTGCTTTTAATTTTGAGGTTATACGTTATAAAACGCTTATGTATTTGCTCAATCTTTCTCCAGGATTCTCTAGAGATGCTACAACCCCAAACCTCACATCCATATAAGATAATCGGAGTGACTAAAGTTTCAAAGAGGAACTTCTTTCTATCCCACATTACAAGGTTTGTCGTTTTACAATTATTTTGAAGACCAAAATAAGCTTTCCATCCCCCATTAATCATTTTCTCAATGCTATAGTTCCAGTTGAGCTTGTGATGAATATCAATTCCTAGGTACTTGTAGGAAGACACTTCCTCCAAGTTACTATTGTCATACATAAAATTAGCGTAAGTGTCCTTCTTGGATTTGATAATCATAACTTTTGTTTTGTCAATGTTAACAATCATACCAAATATCAATATTTGTGATATTTGGTAATTTGGAAGGTCGTTATTTAAAGTAATTCAAATTGTTATTTTCAATACCAATATTAATATAAATATTAAATCTATACCATTAACACCGCTTATTTCAACACACTAAGATGAATGTGCATGTGATTGATATATGTCTATGTGATTGTGCTAGTATATCACCAATTATAAAGTTAGATGTAAACCCAACAAAAAAACATGTTTGAAAGTTCCATTATTATATACTAATAATCGATATATATTAATTAACCCATATATATATATTATATATATATATATTATATTATATATATATATATATATATATATAAATTAATAATAATAATTGTAATTAATTAGTAGTAACCAATAATTAACATATAATAATAATAATTATTTATTAAAATAATATATAAACTAATAATTGTTATTAATATAATGATAATATTATTATTTTATTATAATAATTTTTTAGCTAATATTAATATTATTATATTATATTATTATTTAGATGTTATTGTGATAAATATATTATAATGATATTATTGTAATAAATATAATAATTTACTAAAAATAACAAAAATATTATTATTATTATTTATTTATAGTTTGTATTAATTATTACTTATGAATATATGTATTTAATAGATGAATGAGATTTCTTTCATCTCATATTCTGTATTAATATAAATATTAAATTTATACCATTAATCATATTTATTTAAATAAAATATACTTGTGCTACTATATCATAAATTATAAAATTAGATGTAAATTCTTTTGGATTCTACATAATTAATAATATAAATTTTAAATTTATACTAGTATTTAATAAATATAAGTGTGCTACTATATCCCCAACTATAATATTAGATATAAACTCTTTTGGGTTTCCACAAGGTTACTCACAAAAAGCACGTTTGAAAGTTACATTATTATATACTTAAAATATGATGAGTTGTTGAACCATAGAAAGTGGTAATGGAAACGGAACCAATTACCATTTGAATTTCTGTGCTCAGATTGTTTTTATTATATTGACAGTGAAAACGATAACCACTTGTGAGAATATATTAACAACTCCAGTGAAAAAATTAACAACGTGTGATTATTTTTGTGGGAACTTTTTCGTGTTTGGGTGAAATTGTATTTTTTTCATTAAATATTTATATTTATTTGAATTTAAAACTGGGAAAAACTCACTAAAATTATATAAATTTCCTACCTCAAACTTATCATTTTACCCATTTTAATATATAGATTTATTTAATGATTTTTCACATGCTTTCGGCTGGGTGGAGGCGCGATGCTTTTAATGGTGATGGTGATGGTGTTTATATGTATGTATTCCACCCTGGACACGTACGTGTTTTGAATTGATTAGACTTACAATAGGCAGCAAAGACTTTCAATATAGTAAAGACGCCTGCCATTGTGAAGATTTTCAATCTTCCAAAATTGAGATGGTCGAAAGCCTAATATTTCATTTTATTATATATTCCAATAATGTCGTCGCAATTTATTATCACATTACTTGCTTATGTGGGTGTTATCACAAATGCAAAATGAAATTAATTATTTCCTGGTTAATTCATAACTACTTTTATATTTTATTTTTGAATTCCCAAAAGCTTACAAAAATCGTTTGAATTTTTCCTATTCCTACCTCCTCCCAAAAGGATTCAAGTAGAGGTTCAGAAATCGCAAACATTCCCCGATGGGGACGTTCATTGAGAGAGGAAGACAAATGACATGACATTCATCCAACTCACTAGCTCGACTAGGTGCTCCTTTTGTTTTAAAACAAAATTTATAATTTGGAATAAATCAAATTATAAATATAATTATAATTTACTTAATATAATTTTATGTGGATAATGGATAAGTGTGATTGATTTTTATGTGGATAATGGATAAGTGTGATTGACTATACCACGGTAAATGGCCTTTTTATTAAAAATTGAAGATAAATAATATATTCAATAAATTAAGCAGCTCTCAGGTGAGGGCTTCACCTGGACACTGTTTTTGGTAGAACGCTCTACACATTTATAATTAATCTCAAAGAATAAATAGTTTACATTTCAATAAACTCCTGAAATACTTCCCCTCAGACAGAAAATTCTGGCCAGAATCCCTTCTGACTTCAAGAACCAAACAATAGTGTAACTCTTTGAGGTCTTTCATCTCAAAAACCTGTGACATCTGCTCTTTGATTTCTTTAATGAGTTCATCAACATTTCCTGTAATGATAAGATCATCTACATATAAAGAAATCTAAACAATTGCCCCTTTTCATCAAACATTGTAAACAAATTACGATCATTCTTGCTTCTTTTATAACTATGATTTAGAAAAAATGAATCAATTTTATCATATGATGACTTGGTTGCCTATTTTAGTCCATACACTGCTTTCTCCAATCTACAGACTAAATGTTCCTCCCCCTATTTAACAAACCCTTTAGGTTGCATTAAATACACTTCTTTTAATTCCCCATTTAAGAATGTAGATTTCACATCTAGTTGGTGTATCGTCCAATGATGTTTGGTAGCTAAAGTAATTAACATTCTAATTATGTTTAATTTAGCTATAGGGGTGAAGGTTTCCTTATAGTCTATTCTTTCTTTCTGCGAGTACCCCTTTACAACTAGCCTAGCTTTATATTTTTTTATGCTCCCATTTGCTTTGAATTTAGCGTTGTATAACCATTTTCAACCTATGGGTTGTTTGCCTTTAGGTAGTTCAACTAGATCCCAGGTTTTGTTTTTAGTTATTGACTCATATTCCTCTTCCATCGTTGCCCTCCATTCACTATATTGACTTGCTTCTTTATAATTAGAGGGTTCAAAAACATTTAACATACTAGTTATAAGAGCATGATCCCTATATCTTGTTGGCAACTGAATTTGCCTACCTGATCTCCTGAATGGTGAAATAGATTCAAATCTATTCTAATCATCCCTTGGTAGACTTAGCTTGCTACCTTCATCTGTACCACCCACATCTTCCTTGTTGTTGTTGTTGCTGCTCATGGTTATCCCTTTCATCACTTCCATCTTTCACCAGTAAAGACATGTGCCATTCTTCATTGCTTCTATCATGGTTTCCATCATCAACCTGCTCATGGAATACCACATCTCTCATTGAGAACGCTTTATGAGTAGAGGGATTAAATAATTTATAAGCTTTAAACTTTGTGCAATACCCAACAAAAATGCATTTAACGACTTTTGAATCTAGTTTCTTCCTATCCTCTTTTGGAACATGAGCAAAAGCTTTGAAGCCAAAAACTCTTAAATGATTAATTGCAAGCTTAAAACTTAATAAAGCTTCGAATGGAGTTTTAAAATCAAGGCTTTTTGTTGGACTCCTATTCTTCAAATATACTGTAGTATTTATTGCTTCTACCCAAAATCCATTAGACAAGTTCTTACCTTTTAACATGCTTTGAGAACACTCCACAATGGTTTTGTTCTTCCTCTCTGTTACCCCGTTCTGTTAAGGAGTGTGGGGTACTGTGAACTACTAAACTATCCCATGATCCTTGCAATATTTGATGAAACCACGCTTCTTGTATTCTCCCCCTTAATTTGAGCGAAGAATTTTGATGAATTTTCTTGTCTGTTTTTCAATCATACATTTAAACTCTTTGAAATAATCAAAAGTATGACTCTTCTTTCTGAGAACATATACCCAAGTAAATATCGTGCAATCATCAACAAGAAATAGGAAATAATAGGCACCTCCTAATGACCTTGTTTGCACCGACCCACACAAATCAATGCGCACAAGCTCTAGTATCTCTCTCTTCTTTCTATCTGCATTTGCAAGAAACTCATCCTTATGAATCTTCCTAAGAGCATATGCTTCACAATCAACATGAACATTCTTTAAAACAGGAAGGCCATTGACCATATCTCGTTTCTGAAGTAGCAGCAAGTCATTGAAATTGATATGACTGAATCTTTGATGCCATAAATATTCTGCAGTCATAACTGATGAGGTCAAGGCTTGGTGTGGTGTGCTTCTTACATTCAACTTATATAATCCTCCCACTCAAATACCTAAAGTAATTCGCTTCATACGATCCAGCAGATCATTAATAACACAATAAGACTTTAAAAACTATACCTTAAGGTTCTGATCTGTTATCATAGAAACAGAGACCAGGTTTTGTTTTATTCTACGTACATACATTACATTTTGAATATGTCTAATATTACCATCAGACAAAACGACAAGAACATTACCATACCCTTTGATCTAGTACCCTCCATCATCACCAAGGTAGATATTTGCACCACTGTTGGTTTCATTAAAATTCTCAAACCAATGTCTGTTACATGTCATGTGATTGGAAGTTCCTGAGTCCACAAACCAAGTTTTTGCTTCGTCATCCTCAACAGAGAACGCAAAATCAGATACAAACAATCTGAGATTTTGATTCTGATCTTCATCAGCAAAGTGTCTTGCATGCTTCTTATGTCTATGTCGACCTTCATCAGACTTCTTCTTCTGGCAGTTTTTAGCTATGTCACCAACTCTGCCACAATATAAACATTTGGGTCTTGAACCACTTCTGTTTGAGGACATATCTTGAGTGGTTTTCTTTATGGTGTACTTTCACCTTTCTGTCCTGCATTTTCCTTCCCTTTGAAGCGTTTGCTCTTTGCCATTAGAGCAAGATCTGAACTCTGCGGTTTCAAAGTCATCCACCTCTCTTCCTTTTGCATCAGGATTCCTGTCAATTCTTCAAAATTGGGGCCTTTCTCTCTCACATTCAAGCCTGTGATAAACATCTGATAGTCATTAGTCATACCGTTCATGGTAATTGTGACCATATCAGTGTTTGATATTGTTTCTCCTATGTTGCCCAGCATATCTTTGAGCTCCTTGATTCGAGAGATAAACACAACCATTGATTCATTCTCCTCCATTTTAATGGAGAGAATCTTGCTTTTCAAAAACAACAAGCGATTTGTGTTTTTGATCTTGTACAGGTCTTTGAGGGTTTTCTGGATGTCGTTCGCTGATTAACAGTCACGGATGTGAGGGATAATACAGTGTTTCATTGATAATTTTAACAACACTTTTGCTTTGTTCTCCCTCTTTTCCCAGCCCTAGATTGTTGTTGTTGTTCCACCTATAGCTAGGGTCGGCTTCAACTCATCACTGCTTGCAATCGTCCACGTGTTTTGCCCCTCCAACAGGGTATGCAACTTAAATTTCCAATTAAAGTAATTGGATCTATCGAGCTTATTGGTCTCATTCAAATATGCCTCTGCCATCTTGTAATTCATCTTGACAGGTCTCCCTAAAAAAAATTAACTCTAATTAACAATCTCAAACAATGGATGTTCTCTTAATTAAAAAAACCAATTCCTTTTAATTGGACGCAAAAAAGGAAGATCACCTTTTGTTTTTAATAGAAACCCTCTTTTCTTTAAGAAGTGAGTTTTTTTTTTTACCTATATAAAAAACTTTATCACGTGCGTTCAACATTTAAAAAAAAAAATTTGTTACAACCCCAAACAAAATTTAGAAAAAAAACGGTCTTTTAAATTCAGTATACCTTGCTCTTCGGCCTGGCCATATCTCAGGGTTAAAAGACGGCCTTCTAAATTCAGTATACCATGCTGTTCGTCCTGGCCATAACTCAACTCAAGTGTTTAGCAAGAGGCTTATGTGGTCATTTCCCACTCCATTGGGGTGAATGAAATGGCTATAGGAAACGTAGGGTAGCGTGACGTGGAGGTACATCATAATTATAGCTATTTCAACCATGGATTGATATAAGATAGATTACTCTCGAAACCCACCTTTGGATTCATTGTCCTATTGATTTTTAGGTTCTTCATGTACAAAATAATAACTTCTTGATATGGAAAATATGTGCCACCTCACCTCACCTCTTTTACTATAACAGACACAAACGTTGGTGTTAATTCGGAATTTCAGCAAATCTAGAATCCATAATAGTCGGTGTTAAAGCTACATGGGTGAACTCATAACAATAAGCAAGGTAGTTGTAAAATATTGCATCTCTTCTTGTAAGGTTAAGTTCCTATTTTTTTTAAATGAAAAGGATATGACTCTCTCCTCTTCTAGTTGTTATTTCTTATTTTGTAATAAAACCTAGTCATTTTTTATTCCAATTATGCATACAATTTTAGATGAACATGTGTTAAAGTATACCTTCATCCTCTTTTTTAGCAGCGAGAAAGTGGAAACGACCATATACTTCTAATGAATTTGTTTTGAGAGGAAAGAATGTGGACACGTCTATATTCTTATGACGACTTTGTTTTCAAAGGAAAGAAAGTTGACATCATTATATTCTTCTCATGACTTTGTTTTCGGAGGAAAAAATAGAAATGGCAGTAATCACTCTATTTTCAAAAGAATGAATGTAGACAGGGTAATAATTTAATAAAAAAAATGAATCTTACTCAGGGTAATAATTTAATAAAAAAAATGAATTTTACTCAGGGTAATAATTTAATAAAAAAAATGAATCTTACTCAGGGTAATAATTTAATAAAAAAAATGAATCTTACTCAATTTATAAGATAAAAAAAAATGAATCTTACTCAATTTACAAGATGAATTTACTTAGGAATGAATTTCAAATTAAAGGGAAAAGAAATATCAAACAAATTTTATTAATTATCTTTCTACACCAACAACTTAAAATTTTGTTAACAACATTATTAATCATTATATTTTTTCATTTATTTACAACATTCTTTTTTATTGGAGAAATGAATTATCTATGATACTTAGTATATCTCATATATCACAAAAAAAAAAAATTCCCACAGGCTTAGTGAACATATCACCATACTCCCTTTTTTGTTACAATGAATCAATTAATTTCTTTTGGTTAAATTTTTTTCTCTTACAAAATTATGTTGACTTTCAATGTGCTTTAATTTTAAGTTTCGAGAGATAGACATTCATGTATTAAGAAGGATTTTGAAAATGCATAGAACATGTCCAAACACCTAAATTAGAAGTTGTTTAGAAAGAAAAAGAACATATATTGTCTATAACTATTGAGCTGAATAAAAAGGTGGAAAACTATGGAAAATAGATTGAAATCGTATCGAAAGAAAGAATTGAACATATTTTTCCATCATCTTCTTCTGCTCCATCAACACCAACCAATCCATATGAGAACTTGGATGAAATGATGCCAACTTTAAGTATAAAAGATGTTGAAATTTAATATCTTAGGAAAACAATCCTAGTGAAAAATGTAGAAATTGATAATCTCAACGAGCTATTAGCCGATAGAGTTGCCACGATAAACACAAATCAATACCTTAAAGCTAGACTCTAATAGGACAAACACTATTTACAAAACCAATTGGTGGGCACAATAGCCTTCATTGAAACTATGAAAACTATATAGGCAAAATTGTTAATGAAATTTCAAATATGTGGAATTATTTCAGATTTATAGGTGATAAGTCTCATTTGGTATACCATACAGAAGAAGCTATTCAATAGTCTCAAGGTCCACTAAGAAGTAAACCTTAGAAGGCCAATAAAATTGTGAAATTTTTGAATTCCAGAACCTAGGAGAAAGTGTATGCTTTAGGAGTTCAAGATAGAACTTCTGTTATAATTGAGGCTAATAGGGTCCTCAGTAAATGAACATTACTTCAATAGGCTCAAGATAAATGTAGGACAGTAAAGAAAAATGTTGAATCTTTTCATAACAGGTTTAATGCTTTGATGCAATTGGGTTTCCCATATTATTAGGATGTAACTTTGGTTTTGATATATTTGGATGCCTATAAGAGTTATTATCGAGGAAATAAACAAGGTGGATAATTTTAAAGACATGATAGGAGCATTTAAAGGACAAATTGTACTGGATAAATTGATAAATGATTTCTAACTTCTTTGTCAAGTAAGAAATATTTTTCCAACCAGCTTCTAATTATCAAAAGTATATTGAGTTGGATGTCACCTATAGAAAGCTATGAATATTTCATCATCTAGTCAACGAAGTTGGGATAGGGCGGAAAATTTTGCTTCACGAAGATTCCAAGATCTCGTCAACAAATTCATTCAAATAGAGATATTTTCCATATTTTTTGTTCGAGTTGTTAAATCGCTTTCTTATTTTCTATAGTAGATCCTAGAAAGTTACATATGTAGCAAACTTTGGTTGTAATATTTTTTTTGTATAAATAAATGAAAGAAACTTAGAAGAAGGGTTGAAATTTTCGAGAAAAAACGAAATTATATTATCTTTGTAAAAGTGTGTGTACGATATTTTGAAGTGGATCAATTATAATAGATCCTTCTTTTAGCCATGTGTTCTCTATTATGTTTCTTTTTGTGAATTTATATCTTATAAATCACAACCTTTTGGATCTATAAAATATTCAGTGCATATGAATTACTCTTTGAGAAGCTAAAGTCGAGTGTCAATTTTTCCTTAGTTCAAATGCAACAAATCATAATAAAAAAAGATATTGATGAGTGCATTCTATTCGTTTCAATCATACCCCTTAATGTTCAATTTATATGTTGAGTATTTCACGTAGTTACTATCTATAAAAGTGTTTGACAATTGCAATATTATTTCAATTCATTTTCCGCATTGAGAGTTTGAAGCATTTGTTTAATGTTAAATATCTTTTAGTTTATGCATCTTATTGTACAACTCATTCCTGTATACACTTAAGTGTCTTCTTTGGCTAATAGACAACATTTAATTGTAATTAATCTATCTAAAACTTGTTGTCCCAAAAGCCTTAGATTATATACAATATGTATCCAATCATTTACAAAATTGGACATTGTTGCCTTGGCATAGTTCCCTAGCCGGAACCATCTCAAGAATACAAAATATTTCATGGAGATGCCTTCCCTTATATTTGAGGATTTGTGGGTACAATCTACTTATGGGTGTGTAAGGTCCCCAAACACATGTTCTTTCACATTATTGTTTTTTTCCTCTTATTTTTTTATTGGGGGAGTGGTTCCATTTTGGGTAATCACACATTTGAGGTCCAACTACATAAATACAACCACAATTGCAGGTAAGAGTAGTCTAATATCTTGGAGCTCAATTGACATTTGGACAATAATGACATTTACAAGTGCCCATACTTGGGCATGTAGTTGGATGGCCTCCCATGACTTTTTTTTTTTTCAAAAAGAAAAATCTTCATAGATTTATATTAAGACAATATAAAGATCATAAGATATGGCAAAGGACAGACACCTTGCTGACATATTAGTGCATATAGATCAAGATTGATAGTCATGGGATCCTCGAAGAGATCTGAACAAAATCAAAAGTTGTACAGAACATAGGATCCCCAGAGAGATCAAAACAAAAACTCAAAAGTTGTACAAATCAAAAGCTAGGACAGCTGCTATCATAGACCAATATGAAGAAAGGGACCAGAGTGCAACGCATGTGAACCAGATAATGAAAGAGAACGATCACATTTCCGGGATGACGAAGTCCTGAATAAGATAGGAAAATTCATTGTCTGAAACCTTCAGAGACCAAAAACCCGACTCCATTGTAAGACCTTTCTTAGAGAGAAGATCAACTTGTTCAATTCTAATATTTTAAAATGTTTAAGACTTCACTATAACATAAATTGTTGAAAACTTATAGTGTAATATTTGGCACCTTGTGGATTCCTAAAGTGTTTCTCTCTTTTCATTATCACCCACATTTTCAACTTTCTCTATCATGATGAGTACTTTTATGTTACCTAAAGTCTTTTCTAACACAATGTGATGGCATTTTGGAGAAATAATAGGCCTACTCAAGTTGCCTCCATCATAGTAGAGCTCTTATGCATACATGGTAGAGCCAGTTAACTCAAGATGTTATTGCGTGTCTTGCATGAGATACATCCCATTCACTATGTAATATTATTTATTCTTTACGAGTTAGAATCGATTGTGTGCAATTTAAATAACATAGTTTTCATTTTAAATTACCAACATTTTGGTGTCTTAAGTCATTGGCTCGATTGTTTCAAATTTATATCATTATTACACGGATAGCCATAGTCTATTTCAAAATAGACCTTAGTTTCCATTCTTTAAAAAATAAAAAAAATAATGAATAGTATAGATTTAATAATGTGATAATATTTTTAATTGTATACATCATCCAATAAATGAAATAGAAGGTTTCGAAGCAATTTATTTACAGTTTCAAATCAGCTTGGCCTTATAATTTCTTAGCTTTACAAATAAGAAAAAGGAATTATTTGATTATACTTTTGAAATATATGAAACATTCTCCCTTATAAAATGTATACATGTATTAAATATGGTTGTAGAAGATAAATACATAATATTTATATAAAACCTAATTTTTAGAGTTATGAGTAATGTAATTTTTCTAGTTACGAATAATGTAGTCGTCGGGAGGGTGTTGGTTCCTCTACACAGGTGATACGAGTGGACCCTCCACCTGTGTTTCAATTCACATGTGTTTTGATTCACATTATGCCTACAATAATCTCCACCTTATAACTATGAGATTTTTCAAAATTCATATTAGTGAGATTCACATAAGCACTTTTTTGAGAGTTTTAGTTGTAAGACTAGCCATCCCTATGGTGAAGCATCAAATGTTTCTCTCTAATATTTATCTATTATGGATTCCCAACCAGGTACAAAGGCTTCTCTCTTATTTTCTACTTTAGGGGAGAAGCTAATACTTTGGTATAGTATAGATTGAATGAGTATACTTTTATAAATATATTATTTTTCTTAAAATATCATAAATTTTAAAAACATATGTTTTTTTCTTTTTGAATAAATCATTGATTGAGATTTAAAACAATAGAATATGTATATTTTTTTATTGGAAGTCAGTGAAGATGCTAAAAATTTTAGGTTTTGTCTCCATCAAATTTAATTATAATGGTAATATCTCTTAATAAATGGGTTGGATATTTTTTCAGCTAATTCTAAGCATATTCTTCTTTGTTTTCTCTTTGAAAGTATTTCAACTAATTTCTTTGTGGTTGCATGCAGGAGCCAAAAATAATTTTTTGCCTCTCGCCATTCCAACTAAAAATCAAATGAGATCAAGATATTTTGCATCTTGTAGGCCATATATTCGACCTTTTCATAAACACCTTTTTTTCCACTTAACCCTATTGTGCAACATTTCATTGAGTTGCAATAGGCATCATGGATTGTGTGATCGCTTATTTATTATTATCCTCCCAATATTTAGACAAGAGATATCCCTGCCACACAAAGGAAATCTATTATCCACTCCTAGTTTTTATATAATATTATAATAGTTTAATTTTTGTGTGAGGAATGGTCATGATATAAAAGAAATGGAAGAATGATTTGTTTTTCAGTGGAATGTGGTTATCTAGATCATGTTAGAATAATTTAAGTATAGATATTCTTTGAATAATTAATTTAGTTTATCAATATTTACATTCTCAACTCCATTTCATGAAATTTTAATATAAACCCACATAAATAAAAGTTTTTTTTTTTTTTTTTTAAGAATCATCAACCTTGTTGCACTATTATCCTTGTTGTAAAAAGCTACTTGTCGGGAATAAGGATACTTTCATAGATATTTGTGCCCCATTTTCTGCCCACCTCGCATTCCATCTAGGATTACTTGATATGCTCTCATATTTTTCCTCTATTGAATGGTTTTATGTGATATCATGATGGTTTTTATGTTAATGTTGAATGGGTTTTGTGTTGATTTTTGGTGGCTACAGTTGGTATTCACGTCAGCCGAATTCAAGAAAATAATATATATATATTTTTAAAGTTTATGTAGGCTTTAGAAAGAGAGGTCAGACCCACCCTAAGAATGGGTGTGACCCTTGGTCAAACCCACCTCATTTGATCGTTATTTATACACATTTGAAAACCAATTCAAATCATCAAATATACATCTATTTTGTGTTCACACATGCAAAGGAGAAGGAGAGGAAGATCAAGTTTGACGAAGCTCAATTGAGAGTTTGTTGACTGACGTTGACCTGATCGGTTTGACCAAGTTTTGGATAATTAGCTAAGTTTTTTTCTAGGAAAATTGATCAAATTTTGATTGAGGTAGTTAATTGAATTTCTAAGGCATAGTTGATTGAAAATCTAAGACAGTTAACCAAATTTATGAGGTACAATTGATCAAAATTCTAAGGTAGTTGACTAAAATTCTTAGGCATAGTTTGACTAAAGGTTTATCGATATTTTCTAGACTATTTGACTGAGGTTGACTATGTTATCTAGATAATAGCAAGAGGTCGAAATTCAACCTATTTAACTCAGGTTTGACCGAATTTTTTGGCAGTTGAAGGACACCAAACTTAGGCCAGTGTGACCAGGTTTGACCAAACCTAGTTTGTTGGTATAGTTTGACCACATTTGACTTGGAAAAATCATATTGTACTTTTGTTGAATTGAACTGTTTCTGCTAGAAAAGATTATTGGATTTTATCCTAAGTTTGGGTTTCGTGGGTGAAAAAATTTGGTGTCTACTATGCATGGTTGTTCTACCGTGATATATATTGTTCTATTGCATTTACA
The DNA here is from genome assembly GCA_000404065.3 of Pinus taeda. NCBI lineage: Eukaryota > Viridiplantae > Streptophyta > Pinopsida > Pinales > Pinaceae > Pinus > Pinus taeda. The sequence continues at coordinate 19,296 of APFE030431236.1, forward strand.
ATTGAATATTTTGAAATGTAATTACTTAATGATTAACTGGAATGTGCAAAAATATCATTATAAGTAATTATCAATAGCAGAAAAGTGTGTTTTTCCAATTACCATTAGAAAGTCAACATGTTATCAGAGCCTTGGTGAAGAAAGGACAATGAGATCACCTCTTAAAGACACCTAGCTTTGCAATTTGACATATTCATCAAGATGTTTGACTAGATGGCTCCCTCTATCAAGACTATTGAAAGTACAAATTATCTTCTTCTTTTCTCTGCCCTTACAAGCACTATTATCATAGTGACATTTTGTTAGTTAACCATGGTGCCTCTAGACATATGACAACAAACTGTGACAGTCTCACAAAATTGACAGAAATGAGATCAACACATAAAGTGGAACTTGGTGACAATATTGAGCATGAAGTCAAAGGTGTTGGATCAACATCCTTTCAATTAGAGTCAAGAGGAAATATCCATATAAATGATGTGTTATATATATCGGGTTCGAAAAAAAACTTGATTTCCACTTCATGCTTGGACGAATATTGGTATAGAGTTGAATTTGTTGATGGACAAGTCCTTGTATGGAAAAAGGGCTCAAGCATAGATTCTTCAAAGGTGATTGGTGTTCGAGAGGGAGACTTGTACAACTCCTGGGATGATCAACCCAAGCATTACTACATGACAACAACAACCTATGTGAGTTATGGCATCAAATAATTTCTCACATTAATTACAAAGCTTTGCTAACAATGAAGAATATGTTTACAACTCTTTCAGAGCTCCAAGTAGAGCATGAAGTAGTTTGCAAGGGTTGTGCACTTGGAAAGAATGTTGAGGGATATTTTCTAAGCACCGATAGCAGGTCTAAGGAGATCTTAGCTATAATACATTTAGATGTATGTGGATCGATCAAAGTATCATCTTTGGGTGGTTTTTGGTACTATGTAACTTTCATTGATGATTTCTCCCAAAAAAGGCTGAGGTAGAGAATTTGACAAGGAAGAAGATTAAGGTTTTGAGGTCAGATAATGGAGGAGAGTATACTTTCAAGGACCTCATTTCCTTTCGCAAGGAAGTAAGGATTAAGAAGGAGTTAATAATCCCTTATAATCCTCAATATAATGGGGTTGTTGAAAGGAAGAACAGGTACATTGTGGAAGCTACTGAGGCTATGATTCATGATCAAGATTTACCAATGTTCTTATGGGGAGAGGCATCCAAAACAACATTTTATGTTCATAATAGAAATCTTAATCAGATATTGGGGAATAAGAATCGTAAATAAGCTTTCATATGTGAGAAACCCATGGGGGATTCACTGTGGGAACAATACCATACCATGTGCATTCATATTGGGGGATATATATTGTGGAAAAAATGACATAATATATTGAGCATATAGTAGGAGGTAAAGGGTTTTTATATGTTGTGTATAAAAAATGGAGCTCAAAGTTAATGAAAAATATAAAGTGGTATAAAAAATGTTAGTGAAAAAAGGATGCCTACAATATATAGTGAAATTAGGGGGTTTTTTAAATTGGGAAGTTGTATTGGGTTCGTATTGGTAGGGTTAAATAAAGTGATTTTTAGAGGTATTTTCCAATATGTAGTCAAATTAAGGATATTGTTTAGTATGCCGCACATACATGTGCTATGTCAAAGGTTTATTAAGTGAATCTGCCATGGAGAAACCAAAGGTAGAGCATTTGAGGATCTTTGGTTGTCCACTCTACATTCATGTACCATAAGGAGAAGAGTACGAAGTTCGAGGCTTCTAGGAAGAAGGGAACATTTGGTGGATATAGTGAGACATCAAAGGCTTACATGATTTATGTGCCAAGATAATTACAGGTTGATATCAATCAGGACATTATCTTTGATTAGAATTCAACCTATTGGATATCCAAATGATCTCACATGGACATTGATGATGAGGAGGAGGAGGCTCCCAAGGATATGGGTCCAGGTCCTTCCACGCCTATGGAACATCCTTTAGATCACCAAGAAGAACTAGAAGGGCCCATTGAGGCAATGGATCCACCTATGGTCATTGTTTCAGAATCCAAGAAGATAACATCATGGCTTTGAAGTAATTTTTAAGATGTAGAGGGACATGCAACTCCTCGTTGAGCTTTCAACAAATGAAAACATCTGAAGACCTACTCAGAATATGCAACATTGATGAGTCACATCATTGATTCCAAGCCATCCAACTATGAGGAGGTAGCAAGCCAACAAGTTTGGAAGGATGTCATTATGGTCCACCATGAAGAATGATATGTGGGAAATTGTGTCGAAACCTGAGGGGAAGTCAATGGAGACTTCTAACAGAGTCTACAAGATCAAGCATGTGTTAAATGAAAACATAGATAAGTACAAAGTAAGATTCATGGCAAGATAGTTCTCCCAAAAAGAGGGAGAGGAATATCATTAGAGAAATTTTGAGGTCTAAAATGGGCCTCCTTAAGAATATTATAAAATAATAGTGGAAATAATAAAATACAATTAGATTACATCATCAAATTTTACAGGGAAGAAAATAAAAAACGATTTTTTCAACTTATCTCCCTATGGTTTTACTCAAATTTTGAACGGGAATGCTCATTGGAAGCATAATTTAATTACTCATCCAAAGAGTACCCATATTGGATACTTTCAGTGGACCCTATCACATGAAAACTGAGAAATACATGAAAAACATGATTGCAATAATGTTTCTAATGTATTTTTCATTTTTCGCGTAGCAGAGTCCACCAAAAGCATGAAACATGGGTATCCTTGGATGAGGAATTAAATTTTGCATCCAACAAGTGCTCCCACTCAAAATTTGAGTAAAATCATAGGGATATAAGTTGAAAATACGAGTTAAGAAAAGTATTCTTTAGCTTTTAATCTTTTTACTTTTTTACTCCAAAAATGGGGAATCATCCTCCATGGTTGACATCATCATCTTGAATCCTATTGGTTCTTATAAAGTTGATTTTGGTCATACATTTTTATTTTGAGGCCCATTTTAGACCTCAAAAATTCTCTAATGGAGGAGACATTTGCTCTAGTTGCTAGGCACACTTCTATTAGAACAATTATTTATATTTGCTTCTATTATGGGTTGGAAATTGCATCAGATGGATGTGAAGGCCACTTTCCTTAATGGAGTAATTGAGGAAGAAGTGTACATAGAAAAATCTTAGGGATTCGACTTACATGAGAGGGAATCACATGTTTTCAAGAAGGCTTTGTATTGACTTAAGAAGGAACCTTTGCCTTGGTATTATTGGATTGATGGATACATGATGAGTCTTGGTCTCACCAAGGGTGATGATGATACCAACCTTTACTGCAAGGTTTTTAGAGGTGATCATGTGATATTTTTGTTATATGTTCATGACTTGTTTATGACAAGAGTAGATAATGTCATTGATCAATGTAAGAGGGAGTTGACCTCTTAATTTGAGATGAGGGGTCTAGGCTTGATGTATTACTACTTGGGATTAGAAGCATGACAAAATCCAGAAGAGATCTTCCTTGGTCAAGGGAAGTATATCATTATGATCCTTCAGAGACTTGGGATGATGGACTGCAAGTTTATGCCCACTCCCATGGTGACCAATCTGAAGAAGTTGAGAGACTCTAATTCAGAATTGGTGGATCCCTCTATGTATCGATGATTGATCAATTCATTGATATATCTGGTGAACAACATAACTAATATTTTATTTCAGTGAACACTCTAAACCAGTTATTGGTGGGAATGAGGCATGGACACTGGATTGTGACAAAGCATGTGTTGAAATATCTTTGTGGTATGGTTAGTTATGGATTGAGATATGTCTCAAATGGTGAAGTATGACTACAGGGATATATAGATTCAGATTGGGAAGGGAGTTCTAAAGATAGGAAGAACACATCAGGATGTTCTTCATTTTATGTTCTGTTATTATATCCTAGATGAGTAGGAAGAAGATATATTTCACACTCATTGTTGTAGAAGTTGAGTATATTGCAACTATTTTGGTGAGTTATGAAGCAGTATGGTTTCAAAAGCTACTCACATGATTATTTTATCAGGTGTTGGAGATGACCATGATATATTGTGACAATCCTAGTTGTGTGAATATTTTGGAAAATATAGTTTTCTATAACAGGTCAAAGCACATTGAGATCAAGTACCCCTATATTCAAAATATGATATAGAAGGGAGATTCAGTGAGGCAAAAATCTCAAGGTAGATTTGTGTAACAACCCCCAGATGATTTTCCATGTAAAAAACTATAAGACCAAGGTCATGGGACATGTATTCCAAGATGAACATTGGGTAAAACATCATAGAGGGTATTCATTTAGTTTATTATGCTTTAGGAAATTGGGAAAGGCATTGGAAAAGGAAAAGAGGCATTAATTGGCATTTTATTTATGAAATAAATGAAAATAGGAGAAGGAAGATGAAGAGACAAAAATTTTCATGAGAGGGAAATTGAAGGAAAAATTAAGGAAATGAATAAAATAGAGGCCTCAATGATAAAAGTCTTCTGGGGATTAGTTCATAGACATTTTCTAGTTTTAGCTTGGAGTTCTCTTATATTCTCTCACTGTCTCATACTCTTTCACACTTAAGAGTATTCTTGGAGCACTTTGGCATACATTGGAGTTGGAGAAAGAGGGAAAAGGAAAGCAAGAAAGAGAAAGAGAATATGTGGCTTGATCCAGATTTAAACAGGAACGCAAATAATTATAGATATAACCATAAATACAAAGATGCAGTAGAAATAACACTTCATTTCATTAATATCATATAATGAAATATGCTTACAAACAGAATGGAAATAAGACTAGCTCGGGAGATGTTAGCTTATCACTAAGAAGAGATGTGGCGGCTACATGCCTCTAAACTGCGTTACAATGAGGCTCAAGGGACTTTTTATTATTGAACAATAAGAGAAAACCCTAAAAAACCAAAAACCTAACTCGAGGAGATGTAACACCAAGAGTTTATGGGCCCCGTTGGGGTGAGTTGGACAACCAACTTCCCGGGGTCACGACTTGGTCATATTATCTCCGTTTGACGTGCATGATAACCCATTGGAAAGATATGTTCAAGGACTACGATGGAAAAGACAATTTTACAAAGAAGATAATTGGTGGTATATTTCCAAAAAAACGTTGTTTAGGGCCTCAAAATAGCTCCGAAGTTTAGGACCCGAAAAACTGTTAAAAATAGTAAACTGTGCTACAATTAAGGAAACTGAAAAACTGAAAGAAACATTGGTGGGGGTCCAAGTGGAATTGGCGGGTAGCCACCAATATCCACCTAGATCATTCCTCCCGTCTTAGGAAGCAATGGTCCCCATTGCGTTGAGTTCTTCCATGAGATAAGGAAACTTCTGCTGAACTTGGTCCCTGGTGAGCTACTTGCCCTGGTGAAGGAGTTGGCCTGCTTTGACAACTCAATACAGTTGGATCTTCTGCTGGTGAGTGTTCTTGATCTGCGTGTCCATGATCCAATCAGTTGTGGCTTTCTCCATGCAATCTGGATTTAACTCTATAGGTTTGATTTGTTCTGCAATGTCTGATGTGTCCAACAATGGTGGGAAGTATGGTCGAAGGTGGTCCACATTGAACACTGGATGCAGGCCAAGGAATGGGGGAATGCTAAGCTCAAATGCATTGTCACCCACAAGCTTGGTAATGGTGTAAGTACCATATCAAAGTGGTCTGAGTTTATGACAGGCTCCGGTAAGGCATTCCTTCTGCAAATGCAACCAGACTTTGTCGCCCACCCAAAACTTGTCTGGCACTTGATGATGATCATGTCGCTGCTTGTACTTGGAATTTGATTTCTCCAGAATTTCATATACCTGCTAGCGGATATGTTGGATGTGATCAATGAAGTTGTTTACCTTATCAACTTCCGATTGGACATGAGCCGAATCTGTCTCAGTAGCTGGAAATGGTATGGCCACATCAATGGGACATAGTGGCTGGAATCCCAAGCCCACCTGAAAAGGGTTGTGGCCAGTTGAGTTGTGGAGAGCCTAGTTATAGCTGTGCTGGACATAGGAAAGGATCTCATCCCATGTTGGTGGATTCTTTGAGTTGTACGTGTGCAGAATGTGTACGACCATGTTTTTGACAACCTCTGTCTGGTCATCAGTTTGGGGATGGAAAGTTGTGGACTTAGTGAGCTTGGTTTCCAGCATCGACTAGAGACTAGACCAAAATGTACTGAGGAACATGCTATCCTGATTTGAGATGATAGGATGTGGGATCCCAAAGCGTATCGCACTCGTTCAAAAAAGAGTTTAGCAGTGGCTTTTGTTGTGATATTCTTCTTGCAGGTTGCCAGAATGGTTATCTTCGAGAATCTATTGACGACCAAAAAAACACAGTCATTGCCATTCTTAGTAGAAGGAAGGCCCAACTTGTAATCCATGGAGATGGAATCCCAAGGTCGACTAGGGCTAGGCAACGTAGTATAGAGGCCTTGCTTCTTGATTGTCGGTTTGGAAATGGCGCAAGCAGTGGAGGATCTGATGTAATTCCTGACATCCTGTTGAAGACTCGACCAGTAGAAATACTTCTACAGTACTGCCACTGTTTTCTCGACCCTTTAATGCACATTGGCCTAATTGTAGTGCACTTCCCAAATCATCTTGGCTCGCTCGCTTGAAGGAACAAAAAGGTGTCCCAGGTGATAGCAGGTCATCCTGGAGGTGAAAATCTATAACTTGCTGACCCTTCAAGAGCATCTAGTATGTGTGGTTGTACTCCGGGTCACTTTTGTAGAGAAGTTGCCAATCAGAAGTCTCATGCCCGCAAGAGTTGAGCATGGTGGTTAATGCCATGATTGGTGGTCGACTGAGGCAGTCTGCAACATTATTGGTGCTACCCTTCTTATACTTGATATTCAAATGGAATTCCTGCAGGTATGTGGACCACTTTTGATGGCGATCATTCTGTAACTTCCCTTGCATCTGTATGAGCTACCGGGGTGAATGGTCTGTGTGGATAACCATTTCCTTCCTCAAAATGTAATGCTTCCATTGTCGGAAAGCCTACACAATGGATACATCTCTTTGTCATAAGTGGGATACTTTCGGACTCTTTCTGAAAGTGTCTCACTGTGATATGCCACTAGATGCCCCTGTTGAGTAAGGACTACCCCAATAGCATAGTCAGAGGCATCTATCTCGATCTTAAATGGTTGTTGCAAGTCTGGTAAAGTGAGCACTGGTGTAGAGCAGAGGCTATGTTTCAACTCTTCGAATGCCTTCTGTTGAGATTCAGACCAAAATAATTTTACTTTCACTCCTCCCTTGGTGACTTGACTGAAAGGCCAAGTGATATGAGAGAATCCCAATATGAGACTGCGGTAGAAATTGGCAAGACCCAGAAAGCTACGGAGCTCTATAAGAGTGGTTGGGGATGGGCAATCCTGAATGACTTGGATCTTGGCTGGATCCACATGCACCCCTCGTTCATCAATAATGTATCCCAGATACTGAACCTGGGTCATGCCAAAAGTTCATTTCTCCAAATTGGCACACAACTTGTGTTGCCACAGTGTTTGGAGAACCTGTTGGATGTGGTGGAGGTGATCTTCCCAACTCTAGCTAAAGATCAGGATGACATCCAAGTATACCACTACAAATGAGTTAGTGAATGGCTGCAAGATGTCATCCATCATCCTCATGAATGTTACAGGAGCATTCATCAACCCAAAAGGCATAACCAACCATTCAAAAAGGCCCTCCTTAGCTTTGAAGGCAATGTTCCACACATCGGAGGGTTCAATTGATACCTGGTGATAGCCGTACTTCAAGTTGATCTTGTTGAAATAATTTTCCCCCTTCAATTAGTCCAGAAGGTCATCAATCCATGGGATTGGGAACCTATTCCATACAATGAACTTGTTAAGCACCTGGTATTCAATACAAAGTCTCCAAGTCCCATCCTTCTTCTGTACCAACACAATCAAGCTCCCATAAGGCGATGAACTCGGATAGATGTGACCTTTCTGCAGTAGCTCCTGAATCTGCCTCTTGATTTCATCGTTCTTGAGAATGAAGTGTCGATAGATTGGTCCATTGGACAACGGCACACCTGGGGTCAGATCGATGGAGTGCTTGACTTGACAGTGCAAAGACACCCCTGTGGAGGAGGTGAAGATGTCCTCGTACTCCTTCATGACCTTGTCCATATGTTGTTTCCATGAGGAGGGGCCCTATTTGGAGGTCGTGGCCATCATCTTCTTCTTTCCCTGAGGGTATATCATTAGGAAAACAAATTTCCCAGTTTTGGAAATGAGCTTACTGCATTGTTTTGCAGTAACCAAAGAGATGGCAGTAGGTTGTGCTACCTTTGGTACCTTGTATAACGTATTTCCCAAAGTAACAATAACAACACAAGGCCTTGACTCATACACATCATGTTGCTTCCATAAGTATGGTTGGCCTAATAATACATCACAAATATCAAGGGGATCAACGTCACATAATACCTCATTAGTGAAGAGCTTGATTTTGTATGGAAGGCGACACTACTAGCTCATGCGAAGATCCCATCCTTGGTGAAGCCACTCGATGGTGTACGGTTGTGGATGTGTTGTCGTCGGTAAGTCCATTTGCTTCATGACCTCTGCCAAAATGAGGTTCTTTTGGCTCCCGTTGTCGACAATGAACTATAGCGGGGAACCCTTTACCCATATCTAGGAGTGGAAGAGGTGCTCCTCCTCCTCTGGATCTTCGGGTTCCTCCTTCTAGATCTTCATGGTGGAAAGGGTGGCTTTGGGCTCTGAATCGATAATCTAGTTCCCTTTGTCATTTGTCGAGTTTTGACACAGAATCGTAACATGCATCTGATTTCGAAGCCTTTAGCTCGGTCACCAGTGACTGCTTGGCTTGACACTCACTTGTGTTGTGAGTGGATCTCTTATGGAACTCACACCACTTTCTTGTGTCCTTCTTCAGGGTCGCGGCATTGTTCTTTTCTTGTGCCTTTGGCAAGTTGTCCTCGGTTTGGGGGCACCTTTCCCTTGCTTCGGATTTGTAGATCCAAAGTCTTTCTTCTTCTGTTTAAACTTTTGATTGATCTTGACCGCATATCGATATGTCATACCGAGCGAGGAGATGTCCAAGAATTCGATCTCGTCCTGGATTTACCTGTGCAGGTAGCCGAGGTACTTGAGAACCAAATGCTTCTCAGAATCCTTGATACCCAACTTCGTGCGAAGGGTATGAAATACATTGGTAAACTTTGGCACATCTTGGTCCCTTCCCTGTCGCATAATTGTCCACTTTATGTATTTATCCTCATAGCTCCTTACAAGGTAGAACTGCTCCTTGATGGCATCCCGGAACGAGTTCCAAGTTGGTGCGGCTGAAAACAATGATTTCGTACTTTCATCCTTCTACTCACAGTAGGCTTCCCACCAGTCCGTTACGTGGGGGGCTGCTTTGAGAAGTGCAAAGGTGATCTTTTCATGGCTGGAAAAATCTTGAACGAAAAAATATCCTTCTAGTAGATTTAACCATTTATCTACAGTGTCTACATCTGTCTAACCCTCAAATATGGAAATGTCAAATTTAAATTGTACCTTAAAGGTTGTGGCACTTCTAGAGTAGCTAACAAAAGTATATGTGCCACCCCTGGTTAGCCGCTAAAGGATTTGGGCAAAGTTGTCCATCATCACGTTCCTTTGTCACCCAAGGGCTTCCTCAAGCAAGATTTTGATAGGATCTCCTGCCCCCTTGTCTTTCTTTTCATCTGCCATGGGAAGCCATCGGGATTTGTAAGGCTGGTCTTGCAAAGGTTCAACCAGTTCAAGCCCTAACTCCTTATATCCCGACCTTGTTGGGGACATGCAAAGAAAAACAGAGAAAGAGCAGACTACTTTGATACCACTGATCCGGATTTAAACAACAAATGCACCAAGTTATAGATATAACCATAAATACAAATATGAAGTAGAAATAACACTTCATTTCGTTAATATCAAACACTGAAATATGCTGACAAATAGAATGGAAATAAGACTAGCTCGAACGATGGTAGCTTATCTCTGAGAAGAGATGTGGCAGCTACATGCCTCTGAACTACGTTACAATGAGGCTCAAGGGCCTTTTTATTATTGAACAATAAGAGCAAACCATAAACAACCAAAACCCTAACTCGAGGAGATGTAACACCAAGAGTTTATGGGCCCGGTGGGGTCAGTTGGACAACCAACTTCCTGGGGTCGCGACTTGGTCATATTATCTCCGTTTGATGCACATGATAGCCAATTGGAAGTATCTCTATAAAGATTATGATGGAAAAGATGATTTGAGACAGAAAATTGCTGGTGGTAGATTTCCAAAAAACGTCGTTTAGGGCCTCAAAATGGCTCCGGAAGTTTAGGACCTGAAAAAATGCTAAAAATAGTAAAGTGTGCTGCAGTTAAGAAAACTGAAAAACTAAAAGAACAATGGTGGGGGTCCAAGTGAAATTTGCGGGTGGCCACCAATATCCACCTGGATTATGGCTACACCTGTATTTCTTTGCAAGTACCGAGTTGCATGCATAATTTCCTTACTATTTTTGGCATGCATGGTATATACATGTGGTTTCTTGGTTATGTGTTGTCATTGGCATGGAGATTAGCTTGGATTGACAATGGTTTTAGCCTTGCCTTGTTATTTCCTAGATAGATATGGTGTTGTGGGTTTCTCCACTTGTTTTTTTATGATTGGTGCTTATGTTCCTTATGGTTGTAGGTTGAGTTACTAGTTTGTGGAGCCATTGGATTGAACAAACATTCTAGAAGCCCTAGAATATCTTGGGTTGAGTTACTATTTATGGAGCCTAGGTTGGGACAAACGCTTTGGAGCCCTTCGTGGGTTGAGTTACTAGTCTCTCAAGCTAGGTTGGAAAAACACTCTGGACCCCTGGAAGGTTGTGGGTTGAGTTATTAGTTCCTGGAGCCGTGATTGGAACAAACACTTTGGAGCCTTGGACAACTTTGGTAGAGACTGATCTAGTTGGTGTTATTGATGTCCAACCGTGAGGTGGAGTCACTAGTTGAGGGTTTAGGTGGTTTGGCCTCTGGAAGCCCTAGTTTGGTTTTTGTTTGGTTTATTCCATGAGACCCCACATTCATGCTTGGAATATGGCACAAGGGTGATTAACTCAAAGAAATATTTGGTTCATCCCAATATATGGTTAGGTGGTATGTGGAAGTCCCTAACTTGGTTGGAATTTTCATATGTTAATATGAGGTATTTTGTATTGTGATCTATGAGCATATGTATTGATTATGATGATGATATTATGGCTGAGTTGTCATGGTTTATATGTTGGTTATTTGCTAGTTATATGTTGTTTATACGATGTATATTGTATATGGCTCTTAGCATGTTTGATGAATATATAGATGGTTGATGAATGCATGGACTAATAAGTTTTGTTGCAGCAATGTGGAGAGGGCATAGGGCCTTCTTTTTGATTCTCAGGTGAACCTCAGACTATTATGATCATATAAGTATTCATGACATGTAGCTTACATATTTTCCATATGTTTGATGAAATCACTATCATGGTTAGGCCTGGTTAGGTCAAGTACTTGATCAATTTATATATGAATGGCATTGTCCTGATGTTATTTATCATTATGGAAAGTCTTTGTTGGGAACGAGATCCCCCAAAGGATAGTTTTGGGGCTAAAAGCCCATATTTTGGTCAAATTTTGTAAGAAACTTGTAAAGACTCCGAATTTTGTGGTCACAGAATGCGTAGGTGTTATAAGTCATAAAAGGGTTTTCCGCCCTTAGTTTTGTAAAGTAAAGTCAGTTGTAAGAGACCTACCCATGGTTTGCGGACCATGGGATTGTATAAAAAGAGCTAAGCTCTAAGTAGTTAGAGGCATTGATCTGTAAGAGAGTGATAGCTCTAAAGTAGGAAGTCTAAGTTTTGGGTCGTAGTGTAGGTAGAGGCTCTGCAGCTGAGTGCGCAGAGGCCTAAAGTAGAAGTCTGCAACCGAGTGCGCAGACCCCTGTAGCTCTGTGCGCAGGGTGGTTAGAGTCTATAATCACTTGGAAGATATTAATAAAGAGAAGTATTCTGCAATTTTTGTGTCTGTTTCGATTAATGCATCTTATCACTTTATGTATGAATTCCCTTTATAATATTTATGTGATGCGTGAATGTGTACGATTATGTTGGATAACTGAACGCATATAAGAATATATGTTTACGCAGTGCTAATTGTGAATAACTATTAAGATAAGTAAGACACTTGGAATAATCTAGGAATCTGCATGGTACACTGCCTTAGCAGTGTGAAAGGGTATAGATCAAGGGTTAAGTCTGTGCGAAGGACCGACGAACCCTTTCGTGGAGGTATTGAAGGATGGAAGAGAAGGCTTTTCTGCCAAACCCCAGAGCAAAGTGACTTGCGTGAAGGTAGGGATAGAGGGAATCAAATGACATCACAACCATCTCAAGGTGCAAAAACTTGGTTCAAACACCCCCCCATACTGCTTTGGGTGAGACTTTGGTCCGTGCTTCGCGGGCTGATACCGAAAGGGCCAGTAGTGTAGGGATTTGTCTGGCTAATTAACACTGAATCTGGGTCAGGCCCCCTCAAGCCAAAAAATGGTTTTGTTGCCAGGACCGGAATGTGCATAAGAGATGTGTGATGTCATATCACTGGAATTCAACTAAGAAAGATATTGGAGACTCATTGGATAGGAAGATCCACGAATTCGCAATGCATGAGAACGGAAACCTGCGACTAACAAAGGAACAGTGGTTGGACATGTACCTACATACAGATATCCTCGAGACCTTTTTATGCTCCTTTTTGATTTAGCTATACGAGTGGATCACGAAGCTAGAAGATAGCCAAGGAAGGTGGAAACTTGATAGTCCTATTGTGTGGACCCCGGAGCTAGTGCAAAGTTTGGAAGCATCTGCAGACAAGATCATCCGCGCTATCGATCATTGGCTTGATCGTGTCATAGGAGGATTTGTGACTGAATTCGCAGTCGACACCTCAATCAGCTACAGTGAGGCGAAACGATGCTTTTTCCAAGGACCACGAGGTAAGTACGTGAAATCTTTGAATACCTAGACTAAATGTTATTGTGCGAAAAAGGGTTATGCAACTACCTTGATGTTTGGGGCTATGCGAAGCAGAAAAACTTACAGAAATGAAGGAAAAAAGGGTCCTGAGTATAGTTAGTTGATTTCACCTCCGTGAGATGATGAGGAAGGGATAGCAACGTTTCCCCATGAAGTGCTATTCAGTTAATAAGGCAAGGATTCCCGTGAATACCACCTCCACCCACACCACCATCACCTGCAACTTCACCCGTACCACCTCCACCTCCACCGCAGTTCAGTATGGCGAATTCAGTGAAGCTACCTTTGTTCAAAGGCTTGGGAAATGAGGACCCGGACCAATTCTGGTTCGTTGTGAAAGTTGTATGGAAAGCTTAGGGCGTTACATATGACAACATGAAGAAGGCGACATTAGTTAGTGCTCTGCAAGATTACGCGCTAACCTGATATATCAAGTACGCTAATGATAACCCGAATTCTTGAGTGGCAGACATCCAGACGACACTGAATAGAGAATTCAGTAGGCCTAAGTCTGAAGGACAGTCTATTGTGGAGTTAAGAGAAATCGCGATGCAACTAGGTGAGACACCTTGGGAATTTGATCAGAGGTTGAAGTGTATAATACGCAAAGCTAACATGAACCTATGGATAGATAACATTGCGAGTGGTTTGTGGCTTTGCTCCTACCACACTTAAGGGCTTTTCTCCTACCACACTTAAGGGTTGCACTGTTGCAGTAGAAGATAACAACTTAGGTCGAGGCCTTGGAGATTGCAATGACGCTACATGAAACGTCGATGCAAGATCCAAATTTTGGGGTTCAAAAGATCCATGCATAGTTGAAAAATATTTTCCTTGAGATGCAAATCTTGAAGCAGGACAAGACAGATAGACCAGAGGTGCGCGAAGAGGTATGGTGTTTGAAATGCAAGAGTCAGGGGCATGACAAATGCCATTGTCCAGTCTTTGTGAACTACCTTACAGGAGGAGGATTGATGCCTTTGAGGCCAGAAGCTCAAGCAGGACCAAGTGCAGGGCATGCACTATGGTGCACTATTTGTCATGTAGCAAGAAAACATGCCACGGATAACTATCACTTGTTGCAGAAGTTTGTAGAGGCACCGCAACAACTGTTCTGCAACTTCTGTAGGTTGGTAGAGCATGATGAGCGTAATTTCAAGAGTTATGAGTTGATGATGGATAAAATCCCGCCTATAGGGTTTAGGCCAAAACACGGCCCCCTAACTAGAACGCAAGGATGGCACAGATAGGATTTTAGCAACGCGGATGAGGCCGAGGCGGAGGAGGGCCCGGTAGAGGTCGGGGACAGTTGATCTGCTACAATTGCAAAGGACTAGGACACTATGCCCATGATTGTACCAACCCAACACACCCATTGTGCAAGTATTGCACTCTGTTTGATCATGAAACGAAATATTGTCCTACGTTGATAGCTAGGATATGTGACAAAAGGGCGCTACCAACGCAGCCTACTAAGAACCTACATATTATGAGGTCTGAGATGTGTGAAGAAGATACAAATGTAAATATAGTGCTTCGAAGTGGAATCACAATAGGGGACGACAAGGGAAAATAGCCAGAAGATGGTACGTGTGTTCGCAAAGATCCAACAAAGGAGACTGAGTTTGATTTGGAGCACGCATGTGGAACCTTCATGGAAGCGAAGGAGGACTTCACTGAGGCTTCCACCTCGGAAGGCAAGGATAAGCCTGATGAGGAGATGGACCCTTCTATGCTTATAACTTTCCTGGAAACCTGTATGAAGTTAATACATGATAACAAGGCTATGAAGGGGCTACAAGAGGTCATAAATAGATGCACCAGAAACACTCTGACTGAGCTGCACGTAGTACAAAAAATAGGTAAGCCTAAAACAAGGACGGGACGAGAGATGAGACTGACTGCGTAGATTGGAGAGTATGAGATGGATCAGGTTATTTTGTACCTGGGGTCAAATGGGAACATCCTACTTAAACAAACTTGGGAATAGATGGGGAGACCCATGTCGCAATGGTCTTTGATTTAGCTAAGGATGGCGAATCAACAGAAGATCATTCCCATAGGGCGGTTGCAGGGGTGACTGTGGATATTGAAGGTGTGAGTGCACTGGCTGATTTTGAAGTAATAGAAATTGTGGACGACAACAACCCATTTCCTACGCTCCTTGGAATTGATTGGGCTACTGATATGAATGGGGTAATCAACCTAAAGAAGCGAAAAATGATATTTGAGAAGAAATCACTACATGTAATAGTACCCCTAGATCCTGCTGAGGGATCGCGCTATACTGAACCAATTCATGCTTATGAGAGCGATGACGATCTGGAATGTATTTATAAGATAACGGTGTGAGACCAAGACTGGGTGAATCCGATAGTGGATGGACGAATCACATGGGATCGCAAGAGTTCATGCACCTCAGACTCTGGTGAGGAACTGGAACGCTGGCAGAATTGGTTACATGAGGTAACTACACTAAGTTGTAACATGATGACTTGGTCGTTGCATTGTGTTTCAACAGAGGTAAGAAATTTCCTACTTATGATGGCCTGAATGAAGTAGATATTTTTCTGGATGCATTTGAGAGGGAGGTACCAGAAAAGCAATGCTTCCATGTGTTGGATTGGGCACTGCGCACTACGCCCGCAAGGTGGTGGGGTACACACAAGGGAAGCTTTGATGATTGGCGTGAATGTAGGAGAATGATGAGAACTTTCTTTGGGAAGTCGAAGATGCAAATGACAAACAAGTATGATGGGTAGGATGATCCACGTGCACACTTGGCCAAACGGGCTCGGGCTTATGGGGAGAAGCCTGGATATTGTCCCGATGAATTGGTATGTAGAAACAGAGCTCCGTTGTGGGACAGGTGAATGGGATATCCTGCGTGAAGGATTCATGATGATATTCAATTTTGAAGATGGGTTTGACAGTATTGATGAAGTGCTACAAGAGGTGAAAGTAGCAATCTTTAAGATACCATAGGATCCTTTAGACCTGATTCAGCCTGAATTAGCTACTCAGCTGAGTCACGTGCTAGAATGCTATAATGTAACCGCTAAAGAAGAAGATGAAGATCAGTGAAAAATTAACATCCCTGAAACAGAAGGTCACCGCGAGGTTGAAGGTATGCAGGTTGAGAATTCGGATATAATCGCGCCGCTAGAAATAAAACAAGTAAACATTGGTACAGAGGAAAAACCCACATTCACGAAGATTGGAGATTACTGGTATGACGTGATGGTGGATAAGGTCGTTGAATTTCTCCACAAATACCAGGACTTATTCCCTACCAAGTTACGGATTTGAAGGGGATAATCAGGGACCTAGGTATGATGAAGATCACATTGAAACCTGAGATGAAGCTGGTTAAGTAGAGGCCTTACCGTCTCAATCCGAAATATAAGGAGAAGGTCCACTTAGAGCTAGACAAGATGCTCGCGGAAGGCATCATTGAGCTTGTGGAAGAATCTGACTGGGTAAGCCCAATGGTGGTACAGGAGAAAAAGCAGAAGGATGAAATAAGGATATGTGTGGATCTCAGAAAGCTAAATGACGATTGCGTACATGATCCATTTCCGACACCGTTCACTGATGAAGTGTTGGACAATATAGGTGGCCAGGAATTATATTCCTATACTGACGGGTTCTCGGGGTACCACCAGATCAAAATTGTGCCGAAGGATAAGAGCAAGACAACCTTCGCGACTGAGTGGGGATGTTTCCAGTACACTATAATGCCATCCTTTTGGGACCCTTTTGGGGCATGTGCTTTGCAGAGAAGGACTGATGGTAGATCCCGCAAGATAGCGGTGATACTGAACTTGGAAGCACCGAGAATTGTGAAACAGTTGAGCACTACCCTGGGACATAAAAGATATTACAAAAAGTTTATCAAAGGCTATGCCCAGATCACCACACCTATGGAGAAATTGTTAATGAAGGATGTCATGTTCTGTTGGAACGAAGACTATAAGAAGAGACTGGATGTATTGAAAGAAAAGATGGTCACTGCGCCGATCCCAGTCTTCTCGAATTGGAATAAAGAGTCTCACGTACATTTCGATGCATCATGTATAGCGATGGGAGCAGTACTAACACAGGCTGGTGGAGAAGACCTAGACCACCCTATCACGTTTTCAAGCAGAAGGTTATCTAAAGCAGAGAAGAACTATTCCACTACCGAGCGCGAAGGGTTAGAGATTGTATATGCACTCTCGAAGTTTAGGCACTACTTGTTGGGAGGCCATTCTAAGATGTACACAGATCATTCGGCGCTGAAGTACCTAGTCAATAAGCTTGTATTGGGGGGGAGAATCTTCCGATGGTTGTTATTGTTCCAGGAATATGATTTTGAGGTTATTGTGAAGCCTGGGCGATTGAATGCAGGACTAGACCATCAATCGCGCGTCGAAACAGGAGAAGAGCCCACTAATTTGGAGGAGGGATTGCCTGACGTGTAACTATTTGCAGTGCGCATCGCAGATGGTCATTTTGAAGATATAATACATCTCCTAACAACAGGAACTGCCCCGAAAGGATACACTGTCTAGAAGAAGAAGGAATTAGTGGTGCGCACAACATATTTCTCTATCATAGCTGAGCATTTATACAAAATGAGGTTTGATGAGATATTGCGACAATATATACTTGAGTTTGAAAGAAGCAACATCCTCATGGATGCTCATGGGGGCGCCGCGAGAGGATGCTATGAAGGAAGAGCGAATGTGCAGGTTTGTGGTGGCCAACCCTCCATCGAGACTCAAAAGTGTATTGCAAGGTGTGAAATGTATGTCAAAGGATTGGAAAGATATCGCAGAGGGATGAGATGATTTTGAATCCACAGATGACGTTGCAACCCTTTAAGAAATGGGTGATAGACTTTGTGGCACCCATTCAGCCCCAAGGAAAAACGGGAGTGAGGTACATTATGACTGCGATGGAGTATTTGACTCACTGGGCAGAGGCTTAGCCTGTGAAGGATTGCATGGGCGTGACTACTACAAAGTTCCTATTTGAGCATGTACTCACATTATTTGGCTGTCCAAAGATATTGATGAGTGATCATGGTACACACTTTCTAAATGAGACGATCAGCGTGGTAATAGAGGAATTTCAGGTATATCACCAGAAGAGCATTCCTTATCACCCGCAAGCTAGCATGATGGTGGAAGAATTCAATAAAGTGCTGGAGAACACACTGACCAAGGTTTTCAATGCTCAGCGAAGTGATTGGGACCTACGCATACCTACAGTATTGTGGGCTTATCAAACGACATGCAAGAAGTTGACTGGACAAACCCCTTTTAGGCTTGTCGATGGTGTTGAAGTGGTAATGCCTATGGAATATATTGTGCCTAGTCTACGCATAGCAGCGCTCACAGTTATGATGGATCGTGGAGCCCTGGAAGGAAGGCTCACATAGCTAGATGAGCTTGAGGAAGAGAGGTTTCTAGCTAGATTTCACCAACAGGTCCAAAAGCAACACGAAAAGGCATGACATGATCGACATATTAAGTTGCGCACCTTTAAGGTAAATGACTCGACTTTGTTATATGATAGTAAGTTTGATAAATTTCTAGGAAAGTTCAGGATGCACTGGTTAGGGCCTTATGTCATTAAGAAGATTATCGATGGAGGAGTGGTACAAGTGGTCAAATTGAATGGAGATCCCTTCCCAGGAAAGGTGAATGGTAGTCGATTGAAGTCATACACCGGCGGTCCAACCATGTGACTAGATCAAGGTAGCACAGTCTTAGCGCTCCAGGCAGCTGAAAGGAGGCGCGGGACTATAAACTACACTGCCCGGGTTGGGGAGATGTGTGATTGGAGAATGGTGTGAAGCAAGGACGTGATATAAGGTCTGCAACAACGTAGAGGGAGTTGCGCTACCTAGGGAGAAATAGCGCAGGTCAGCTGGAAAGTGACCATTGAGGTCACTGTTCATGATTTGACGGTTGAAATGCGGCCAAATTGAGTGGGTGGCCAGTGTTTAAGATGAAATTTATGGCTCAGATCTTAGATAATATACCGTTAGTCCAGCATTAATGGCCCAAATTTGGGGGGAATGGTCGGATTTGAATTCAAAATGCCCAATAAATTACAAGTGGTTGTCCAGCGAAAAACACTTGCCATTTTAAGAATTGAGTTGTTGAGCTCTCAGGCATCCATGAACCAAGAATTCTTCAAGACTTTCAAAGAGACTCCCGAGTTTGTAAACTTGCAAGAGATGATGCGAGCACTGTTAGAAAGCGTTATGTCAGCACCTGAAGAAATTATAAATATCAAACAAGTAGTAGAGGAGCCGACACAGGAAATGAAAATAGAGGCAGAAGTAGCTACTTTGGAAGTGGCTCAAGTATTGGTGGAGGTCCCTAAATCGCCAAGGACACCGAGACCAAAGTCGATCCCAACCAAGGAAACTGTGAAGGACAAGAAGGACAACCAACCTGCCATATCAATGCACGCATCGCCAAGAAGAAGCCCACTGAAGCCTACTGCACAGGAGAAGGGAAAAGCCATAAACTTAGAACTAGAGGAAGAAGACATTGAAGACATCCCAATGGACGACGAGGATGTGGGAGTTGAAGTTGAGGAGGTTGAAGCCTAGGGTGTGGACCCTATTACTCGATTGTTGGAGTATGTCCCTCCACGCAAGCCTAAGTCTAAGGTTCCGAAGGACATCGATGAGAGTAAGACTCCCCTGCAAACCCCTCTGCTACTGAACGAAATTTTCTTCGACAATCTGCACTTGGCACGAGTGTCGCTGCTGAAACTTGAAGACTAAGACTTGGTAGACCATGAGAAATTCCCACATCTGGCGACTGAGTAGCTGATGCGCCGCATCATTGATACGAATTCAGGAATGACCGCATTGGAGCCACGAAGGTGGCTCAAGGGAGTAGAAAAAGTAGGGTTTCTCAACCTGCTCTGGGTGTTGAACTACAACTGCACCTCGGTAATAGTTTTGGTCATGAAGCAGCTGCTGTGCTTGGTGCATGATGGGTGTGTGTGGCTGGAGAAGCCAACACCCATCACAGATAGGTTGATTCAACGAATAACCCACCTACCATATATAGGCGAGAATCGAGCCATGATCTTTGGCGGAAAGGGTGGTGAGTAGGCTCTCGTAGAATCAATGAAGGAAAAATTTAAATTGGTAAAAAAACCACGTGGGTACGTCATATCTAGCATCTGTGACCCCGCTATGAAGGTAGCCACATAGATCCTCATAGGGAAGGTAATGAGGAAGTGTCACACTGATTAGGTGTCGGCACCTATCGTTGCACTCGCATAGCAGTGCACTGAAGGAGTCCAGTTCAACTAGTCGAACTACCTTCATGGAGAGTTCCTGGCAAACTATCGCAAAGCACAAGAGCTCAACAAGATGTTACACTAAGTGTGGCTCTTGTTGTCAATTATGCTGGTAGCGTGGGAGCTGCTAGAGGAAAGCCAGTTCCCTTCAGTCGCACCAGACCTCCCTAAAGCAGCGAATTCCACTTCGCTGTGGGTGACCAAGGACGTGCATCGAGTCCAAGATAGTAAGATCTTCTAGATCTTGATGGACATGAACATCAGGATGGCCATCAATCATAATCCATGATTGTTGCCCATGGTGTACGCTAACCTGTAGAACTACGTCGAGTTCAAAGCTGATTTCCATCGAGTATCCATCAGGGCACGAAAAGACCCTACGCAGAAGTGGTATGACTTGCTGTATTTGGCCATGGATGATGCCATTGATGCGGTGCTCGATCAATGGTCGGTGGAGTGGCACACTACCACGGACTTGGCAATTGGCGAGAGCAAGTCCGCCACGCAGAAGAAGGAGGAGGCCAAGCTGAAAATGGCACAACCGGTCAAGAAGAGGAAAAAGGAGGCCACTGATAAGGCCTAGGTAGAGTAGGTAGGAAAGTAGGCAGGAAAGCAGACAAGTGGAACAGAGTGTGGCTTTGACAAAGGTGCAAGGTTTCCTTCACCTAAGATGGAAGAGGAAGAAATAGAACAACACAACATGGACCCTCAGGAGACGTTCGCTTGCATTAAGCGCCCAACAGAGCTGGAGAAGGGAGGGTCCAAGAAGAAATCAAAGGTGACCAAGACCTCACTGGACCCTATCACATTGACAGAGGGCGATTTATACGATATCGGTGATATAGTCAGGGATGTCACTGCAGAGGCCCTGCAGCAATTTGAAAAACAACAACAGATCATCCTAGGGGCTATCTAGATAAGGTTGCAGGAGTTGCAGACCCACGCGTCGCAGGTTGGGATGGTGTCTACCAGCCTCGTTATCGGCACTTTAGAGGCTGCCGATATGCTGCGCACAAAGACTTCCAGTGTGATAGTGCTGCTGAATGGAGCACTGACCATAGAAAATGAGGCTGACAGACCCACTTTCAGCGCCTTAAAGGGAGTTGGGTTGATCCTGGCAGCGCTTCTGTGTGAAGCACTCCACCTCTTGCAGGATGGAGTAATTGCAGAGCTGAGGGTCCATGAGCACCGTGCCCTTTAGGTAATCAGCGAACAATGGATCAACAACAAACAAATGGTCCTACATAGAAATGTTGCCATCGCTGCTGAGACCGAGGCAACCAATCACAGAAAAAGGATTATGCAGGTCATTGAGGAGGCATGCCGAATGGTCCCAGATCTTGCCATTATAGAGAAGGAGCTAGTCAAGGTACGCATACGCAAGTTGGCCATAGGGGTGCGCGACACTTGGATTGAGATGGCACGGGTTCAGTTGGAGTTGAACCTGCAAATTACAGAGCTACAGTTGAGGGCCCAGCCTTCAACTCCACGAGAAGTGAAGGAAAAATGGGTGACCATTGTCACCGAAGAAGTAGCGGCAGTGGATAGTGTAGTGGTAGACTGCACGCAGTTGTTTGAGCAGTCATTTGAGGTCCTGAGAAGCTTGCAAGAGGACCCCAATATGCAAAGGCTATAGACGGAAGTGCACGAGCTACAATAGCGCTACGATGAGGTTAAGGGCACAACACGAACCGTCGCGCTGACACAAAGACTAGCCAAGCTACAGGAGGCCAAGTAGCTAAAGGAACAAGTGGACGTAGCGCTGCAGAAGGAAGGAGTGTAGAAGGTGAGACTAAAGCCCTAGCTAGAGGAGTCTTACATAGTCACAAGAAACATCAAAGGCAAGCTTGTGACTCTGTAGGCAACACAATAAAAGCTTCAGGCTAACAGCGCAGGAGTAGTATTACACTGAAATTTGTCACCATGACTATCTGCAGTTAATATGGCTCCATCAATAGTCATATTATCCTCCTTGTCAAGCCTTATACCTCTGCTCTCCATGTCAAACTTCAAAAAGAGAGAAAGTCATTAAAAATCATGTTTATCTCTGGTACGCAGGTTCTCTCTACCTTGCCTGCGTGTACGCATCCCAAGCTCATTATACCTGCGTACTTGTACGCTCTGTAAGTCAAGGGATGGGTGCGTACTCCTGTAAAGGTCAAAAGGCGCGAGTTTCATCTTAAAAAAGTTACTTGTGGTCACTTCTAGAGCTTTCTAGAAGAGTGTTTGACGTGTATTGAGCGCCTCCAGATGGTTCATGCATCCCTATGATAGAGGAACTTATCCCATCAAGAGAGGAGCTACCCCATCCAAAAGAGGGAGTATCCCATTGATGTTGGAACTGAATAACTTCCTCTAGAACACTATAAATACAGGCCTTGGGCCAGAGGAGGGGAGGTTGAAAGCTGAACATTCCAAGGGGTAGATGCTGCTGGAATTAGGACTTCCATTGTAAACTTGTGAGGAGAGATTACCATCCTTTCTTCTTGCCATATTGGAAGTGGGTGAGCTTGTCAAAGTAGAGGAAATCTCTTGTTGGACCCTGGGAGGAGCTTGCACAACACCAAGGCTCAGGTTGTAATGGTTCCTTTTTTGTTTCCTTATACAAATAAGTCCATTCTTCTCAATGATTTGTTGTTAATGAATTATTTCATGTACTCCTTGGTCTATATGATGAATATGCTTTGTTTTATGAAATATTCAGGTGTTATGTAATCGTTTGACTGTTAGTGTATGCAGGTCTTAAAGTGAAGGAGGAGCTCATCTGGATCAGCAAGGCTGGACTGCTACAACAAGCGTTGGACCTAAGGTAAGATCGAAAAAAACTTGGTTTCTCATAGAATAATGTATGTTTAGAGAAGGATTGCTACTTGTTCTGTTTGTCACTAGAGAGTCTTAGACTCCTAGGGAGGTTAGGTTTGTTAGCAAAAATAACTCTTTCCGCATGACAAATTGGCGAATCCACTGGGGAATCCATTGATATGCTTGATTTTTCTTTTGAGTATTACTTTGATCTGAAAAGAGTCTTGTTTCTTTTGTTTTTTGATTGCTTGAATGTGTTTTTGGGTGGATTAGCTTAGAGTCTAGTTTGATTTTAGTTTTTCTTCATTTTACAGCAATACGCACCCTCTGTGTTAGACACAATGTGTACTTGTACGCACTGTATCGTTGTACATAGAGCGTAGGCGCACCTGGTTAAACAGGTTGCCTGCGTACCCTGTTAAAATTAAGAAAATTCCATTTTTATCCATTTTTTCCCTTTAGATTTTGTTTTTCCTAGTCTTTACTACCCAGATCCACTGGTTGTTTGTCAAAAATATTTGCCTGAACTTGTCCCATTAGTGTCGAAAGTTTTAGTGAAATTCATTGAAATTTTAGCCTTAGGGTTTGAGTTTTGCATTGGTCCTGTAGTGACTTTGGATTTAGAAGTTGTGGAACCTTAGATATCTCTGGTTTTGTCAGTTTTCTTAGGAGTCGGACCAGTCGTAAAGTCTACCCGCATGAGCAACCTACCTTTGTGTCGCCTCTTTGAGAAATTTCAATATAGCTTGTTGATTTAAGTTGTGAATTTCATTTTAAAAGAGAACAAAAAGAGTTTGATTTTTGTTTTGATTAGTTTGTGATTCTACATAAACTAGTCCTTGGACTGATTGTTGCCAAGTAAAACATCCCGGAATCATCTTAGTAGGCTTTTGCTTCTTAGATTTACTTCTTAGGTAAATTTGGGTAAATTTCCTTTGATTTTCTTTTTGAGTGAGTTTTTCATAGATTTTCATAGATCTTGCAATTGCTTTTGATTAGATTAGTTCTACATACTTTATTAAATAGGAAAGTATAAAAGGTCTCCTTTGCAAAGTTTGTTTTAAAGTAGCATTTGACGTTTTTTGAAAGAGAAAGGAATTTTTTGTGAAGTAATGAGTGGTCATGTTTTGTGCACTTTGAAAAGATAAAGAGATTATTTCTTTGATTGTCTTTTAAGAAAGTTGTTTTTATCAAAAGATTGCATTTTCTCAACTCTCTTAATTAGAGGATTCATTGAAAAGAAAAATAGTGTAAATCATCTTAGGTGCATCTTTTTAGAGAATTGGAGTCGAGTCTATACACCATCAAGTTTCATCTCCATCACCTTTGTCTTAAAGAACAACTATTAAAATCAACGCTTAAAGTAAAATTAACTTAGAAATTTTTATTTTTCTAGGGCTCTGAAGCACCAATATAGATCAGGCTAGTGTCTTGGAGTAGGTGCGTAATTAACTCTCCAAGACTATAAAACCAAACAAGAGCTTATCTTGTGATAGGATAAATCTAGCTGTTGCATTTATACTCTGGGAAAGCTCCTCTTAAAGGAGAAGCACGAGCTCGTGTCCGAACCAGTGAGGGGATCAATCCTCCCTCGTTGGGAACGACGCCAGACAAGCACGTATTACAAATGGTAAACCTCGGATTAACCATTGTCGAGGAGCCAGGGGTCACTTATCGGTCAACCTTGGATTATTGTCAAGGAGCCGGTAAGGGGATTGAGCTTGATACTCTGCCCTTGCGTGCTGTCGGAGTGTAGAC
>APFE030431236.1:50335-70747 GCA_000404065.3 Pinus taeda
AAAAATACGATTCCAGTCCCAACAATTCAAAATTATTGGAGATACTCTTTATCGTCATGGGGCGGACTCTGTTTTTCGACGTTGTTTAACTCATGAGGAAGCTAAAAGGGTCCGAAATGACTATCACTCTGGAGCATGTGGCGGTCATATGTCTGGGTATGCCACAGCCCAAAAGATATTGCGCCCTGGCTATTTCTGGCCATCTATGTTTAAAGATTGTATTATTGCGGTCTGAAAATGCAACAACTGCCAAATTTTTGATCGAAAGATGCGCGCTCCACCTGCTCCTCTTCACCCTATAATTGTCATTGGTCCTTTTGCCAAATGGGGTATCGATTTTATTACATGTAACCCTCACTCGGCTGGGGGGCATGCATATATTATCCTTGTGGTAGATTATTTTACCAAGTGGGCCGAGGCGATGCCTACATTTGAGGCAGACGACAAAACAACTGTGATTTTCATATTCAATCATATAATTGCTAGGTTTGGTGTTCCACAAGCGATTATCACTGATCATGGGCGTCATTTTCGAAACGTTATGATGACTGAACTTACAGGCCATCTTCGCTTGAATCACAACAGTTCAACTCCTTATTATCCACAAGCTAATGGCCTGGTTGAAGCCATCAACAAAGTTCTAGTCATCATGATCCGACGAATCATTGGAATTCATCGGTCGAATTAGCACAACATGCTATTTTCAACGCTTTGGGCGTATCGAACCTCAGTAAAAATGTCGACAGGTTTCACTCCTTTCCAACTAGTTTATGGTTTGGAAGCTGTGTTACCTATTGAGTGCGAAATCCCATCATTGCGAATGGCCATTGAGTTACTTCCAACCACTTCCGAAGAGGAAAGACGTTTGTTATACTTGGCTCAGCTAGATGAGAATCGACGCGATGCTGCATTAGCGATCGAATCTCATGCAAAATGTATTAAAGCTTAGTATGATCGAAATGTGACCCCTCGAAATTTTTCAGAAGGAGATCTAGTCTTATTGTACGATCAGGTAAATGATAAATTGGGCGCTGGAAAATTCGTGCCTATGTGGCATGGTCCCTATGTTGTCAAGCGAAAGCTAGCAAAAGGGGCCTATGAATTGGAAGACTTTGACGGGGTCTCTTTAAGTAAACCCAGAAATGGTCTTTACCTAAAGAGGTATTATGCTTAAAATGAGTGTGGAGATTTTTTAGTTACGTTAGTTTTTCTTCTAGCTGGTGTGTTTTAGATTAAAAAGTGTGCTTAGCTTAGAGAGAGTTTTTCGTCGTTATTCCCGCTTATCTTGGTTTTACTCTTGATGTCGCAGATGTCGACGCCTCTCCAAAACATACATTGTTTTCACTAATGGTGCTTGTTGTAGTACACGGAATATTTCTTTCGCAGCTTGGGTTATTTATTCGCCCTTTGACGAGTTGGTATCTATGCATGGGGTAAGCCTTGGTCAAAAAACAAACAAC
The DNA here is from genome assembly GCA_000404065.3 of Pinus taeda. Taxonomy (NCBI): domain Eukaryota; kingdom Viridiplantae; phylum Streptophyta; class Pinopsida; order Pinales; family Pinaceae; genus Pinus; species Pinus taeda. The sequence continues at coordinate 51,796 of APFE030431236.1, forward strand.
ATTGCAGAGTATAGTGCAGTGATTGAGTTATTATCTGAATCTATTTCATTTGGGATTCGGAGTTTGATAGTGAGGTTAGATTCTGAACTCATTATATTACAGCTTAATAGAGTATATGCCATTAGAAATCCAATATTATTGAGATTATTTTTTAGAGTGCGTCTCTTGGAACGTGAATTTGACTATATTGAATATCAGCATATTCCAAGATCATTAAAAACATTAGCAGATGCAATTGCTTCTCAAATGTTAAATAGACATGTGCAATAATAATACAAGTAAATTTAAAAACATTCCATAACATGTTTAACAAGATAAGTCGATAATAGTGATATCATATAATATAGGAGTGTGTCAAAATATACATCGTCCTCGATCATAGGTTGAAAAACACCTTATGATCGGCAAAAATGATAAGTACAAAAAGCAAAAATGTCATATGCGACTACAATAGGCGATCATCCCATCACTGGTGATGATCTCGATATGAAACCACTGCACGGGCCACCTTACAAAGGAACCTCCTAAAAGGTCCCGGGACCCCAATCACATAGTGCTGAAGTCGACGAGGGATGTTATCTATGCTGGTCTCTGGAATGTCCCCTATCAGGCGCTCTAGATGGCTCTCCAACTCAGCCAAAGTCTCTGTTGATTCGTCCTGTGGGGCTAGAGCTGGTGCAACTGGTTGTTTCCTCTCGTAAGGCCGGAGAGCAGCTGGTCGTCATGGGCCCACATTTGCATTTGAAATTTTTACTATCAGTTTTGGGACGAGATCAAAATATATATATATATATATATATATATATATATATAATATATATATATATATATAATATATATATATATATATATATATATATATATATATATATATATATATATATATATAAAATAAAAATTAGGAAAATGTTGAAAATGTTTTTACCTGAGTCATCCCATTGCTCTCCTGGTGGAAGAGCCATGTCTGGGTCCCCACGAAAATCAACCCCAGCATAAGGAAAGTCTTGAATAGAAAAAACCTGGTTCTCCAACCATTGGAAATACTCAGGTTTGAACCGAACGACCTTGGTCCCCTCATCAGGATGACGGGCCATAACTGCAACCCATAGCATCAATTTGGGCTCTCGAGGAAGCCCAGCTCCAATAGTGAGGTGCTGCGGGATCAACATTGGAACCCTCTCAAGACCAAAACTCACAACTATAGCACCATATCCAAAAGTCTTTAGTTGTCCGTTTTTGGCCCTGGTCAGTTGGCCTTTCACATTGGCCAACACAGCATCGCACCAGTTGAAAATGGTGCCTCGAAAGCAATCAACTGTCATCCGCATCTGGGATCCGGTGGCTATGTGTAGCGCTGCGTTACCGCAGAGTCTGGTAACTGTAAACCCAATAACCATGAGTTCAGGATGGGATATGGTTTTGATATCTATCCCTTTGTCTCGGTTCTGGACGTTGCAGTACTCTAGTCGGAGGCTCTCGACAGACTGGCCACCTGACCTAGCGCCAAATAGAGTCAAATGGTCACCCCTCCTGGGAAAACCAGTCAAAAAGTATATATCTGCTAGCTCGATTTCGAGCTAGTGCCCACCAATAAAGAAGCACTGGTCCTGTATACACCATCTATCAACCAGCCACTGCAAAAAATCCACCTGGGCCCTCATGCCAGGTATGGCCCAGAATTTGTATAAGCCACATGCCTTCAATGCATCAATCGAAGGTTGATGATTCATCGCGGCAAGGTCTACATCCTCATGCTCCCATTCTCGCCAATCAAGCATGATGTTTATCCTACATCCAAGTAAAAAGGCGAATTAGAATACATAAAATTGATTTCTTTGGGTAATTTTTTAGTTAGTTAGGTTTTTACAAACCTTTGTGCGGGGTACGCACCCTCTTGTTAGGGACAGTGCGTGAGGCCCGCACCTTGCCTTCACGGAAGGTGCGTACCCCCGACTTTTTTCCCATTGCAAAAAAGTCGGGGTACGCAGGTCCCCTGTGGTAAACCCACGGGCCCCCGCGTGCGGGTTTTGAAACCTAAAAACCTCCTAAAAATAAAAATAAACACCTAAAAAACAAATTCAAATGGATAGAAATGAAGAGTAGGATGATGTCGATTACCTGGAGGAGACGGCGTTCGATTCCGACGGACGGATTTTCCGTAATCTTCACGGGAAGTTTCTGGTCAAAAGCCCCTTTTTCTCACCCAAATCTCAAACGGTAAAATGAATGGTAAAAAGTCCTTTTTATAAGTTTTTTTTGAGTAAATAAATTCCAAATTTGTTTATGTTTCACTTTGAAAAGGTGTTTTTTGCCACATTTTTACCCATTTTAAACAGGTACGAGTAATGTTTGAGTTTTTGTTCAGGATAACGTATTTTTCAGGCGAAATCGGTCATTTTCAACGAAAAAACATTAGAGTCACCTTTAAGCTCTTTTCTGACTCCTAAAACATGAAAAGATTGCCGAGTTTTTCTTTTTAAGCTCGTTAAAACGGAACTAAAAAAACGGTCTTGTTACAACCATTTTCTGACCGTAAAAACACGAAAAGATTGTCGGGTTTTTGTCGTTTCAAATTCGATATTGGTCATAAAACGACGTGTCATTGATCGCTTTTTTACTTTTTCGGATCAGAGGCACTAATTACGAAAAGTGCTCCTTGGTCGTAAAAGATCAAGCGGTTCTCTCAAGTATTATTTTATACTTTTTCGGGCTTGGGAGACACATATTTACGAAAAAGGTCAACCCTGGAGTCTTCTTAAGTTCTTTCAGACTCTCTAAAAATGAAAAACACCGAGTTTCTCCTATACTGAACTCGTTAAGTTTCGACAATAAAGGACCTGTTCAATTATAAACAGGAACGGACCACTCCTTCTTAGGGTTCGAATTTAAACTAAGTTGGACTCATCCAAAGGATGAGCTTATAATCAAGCATATGTTATCCTCCTCAAGCTTGTAAAAAATAAAGAGGTACTTGCCAGAAATGGTGGGGGAAAAGAGAGAAAAATGAGCCTGTTTGTCATACTTTGTAACCACTCTTGAACACGACACTTTCATTCACCTGGGTTGGGAAATCCTTTGCCTAACAGTTGATCAAACCACATTGAAAGTCTTCAGCCGGTTTCTGGGTATTAACTTTGGGTCAATTGTCACCAAACCATCTACTGTGTCGTTATGTGTTCAAGAGGTCAGTGCGAATAAGCCATTCATTTGCAAAAATATCTGTCATCCATCTTGACCATCCCTGAGTCAGTCCTTGCAACTAAATTTCTTCAAACTTGATCTATGATTTCGTGTTGTGGGCTTGCCTACGACGGATCGCTTTCTATCGACTTCAGCTCTTTATCTAGAAAGATGATCTAGAAATCGCCAGTACCTTGGGATCTGCATGCCTCAATGGCAGGTTTCTCGCCTCCGACGATAGGTTGCATCATTGACCTTCGATCGAAGGATTTCATGACATGTTTGACATCGACACATCTAATCACATCTCATGGATTGTACTGAGTACTTTGAGAGCCATTGTCATTATTGGTGGTTTCTCTCACACTTGTTAACAGTTTACATCATCGACTGGTAATCAAGTGGTTTCTACCATGTTCGACTTCGACACATTCATTCGCATGGATAAAATCATACTATTTCGGGAAGTAGAAATGAAGACCCTGGATCTAGTTTCCACCATCCAAGCTGCGAGGAATTTTGTATTCATTATATTGTAGGCTATTCATAAACAGATGGCTGCATCCATACTTTGTCTACATGTGTCTATACTTGTGATGTATTACAAGATTGTTCCTATGTCAGAGCAGTAGTCAGTTTTCTAGTTAGTTTTGATCTGAGTATGGGAATGCCTACCTCAGCGATGATATGATCTCATATATATATTTTTCATTTGAATATTTTTACAGGTTCCAACCGGGCTCTCCAAAAGATGATCCTCGAAATGATAAAGTACTTCACTCTTCCTAAATGATAAATGAAATCCTCATCTACTACAGACTTCACACTTTAGGGGTCAATCTGTTACACAAAAATATCGTCACCATGACTACTTGCAGTTAGTATGGGTCTATCATCACTTATATTGGCCTCCTAAGCAAGTCTCAGACCTTATCTCTTCATGTCAAGCTTTGCAAATGAGAGAAAGACATTGAAAATCAATAAAACTCTGGTTCCGCACTTTCTCTCACTTTTGCCTGCGGGCCCGCACCCTTTGTTCATATTACCTGCGTATCTGCACACTCTGTCTGTAAAAGGGTGGGTGTGTACCCATGTAAAAGTCAAAAAGGCGCAATTTTATTCTAAAAAACTCACTTTGGGTTAATTCTAGATGTTTCTAGAAGGAATTTTGACGTGGATTGTTCGCTCCAAGGTGGTTCATGCATCCCAAAAGAAAAGGAGCTAATCCCTTGATAGGAGGAGCTATCCCTTTGAAGGAGGGATTTATCCCTTTGAAGGAGGACCTAGTAACTTCCCTCCATTGCACTATAAATTAAGGCATTGGGTCAGTTGCTGAGGAGGTTAGAAGTTGAACATTTTTTAGGGTAAATGTTGATGGAATTGGGACTTCCTAGTTGAACTTGAGAGGAGAGATCACATACCTTTTGGTTTCATTGGGAAGTGAGTGAAACTTGTCAAAGTAGAGGAGACTTCTTGTCGGACCCTGGGAGGAGCTTGTACAGCATCAAGGCACAGGTTGTAAAGTTCTTCTTTCATTTGAATTAATACAATCAGATTCATTTTTCTCAACAAATTGTCTTATGTGGTTTGTTTCATAATCTCCTTGATCATTATGATGAATATGTTTTATGATATTGGCTTTTCAGGTGCTATTTAATTTGTTTGCTTGTTTGTGTTTGCATAATTACACTTCAAGGAAGCTCATTTGGAGCGAGGGAGCGAGGCTTCCACAAACTTGCATTGGACTCAAGGTAGGCCTAGAACACTTGTTTGCCTTTGTTTTTGATTGCATATTTAGAGAAAGATAGTTTTTTATTGGCTTGCTTGTCACTAGATATCTTTAGATACTAGGAAGGTTGATCTTGTCCGCAACCTCGACTCATTCCGTGTGACAGAACCATATGCAAATCAATCTGAGTGGGTCGAAAACGCTCTTGTAGACAGAGACAGTAAAAAGGTAGATGTAGAGAATGCCTTATGTGACTTAGAGATATAGTTTGATGAAAGCTCATTTATGCAAGTACCTAAATGGCAAGATCCAACCATGAGTACCCTTCCTATCAGGCTGACTCCTAAGAATGAGGAAAAGAACCCCAAAAGGCCTAGGGAGGAACCCTCAAGTTCAGGAATGGGCACATCAAATGTACAGTATGAGACCAGTCGGAGAAAAAAACCGAGGCTGAATCTTGTTTCAGAGCAGGAAGACACAGAAGTAAAGGCACAACTTTATCTGAAGAAACGCAAGGGCCCCCCACATCACAGAGCCAGATCTTGGAAAGGCAACTAAGTGTAGAAGTATCCTCATTCAATAGGCCTACTGATAAGGATAAGGATATAAAAGATAGATATAAATAGATCAAGATGAGAAATGAAAAGTTGAAAGCCCAAACTTATGCTGAGTACCTCAAACTCACACCCACCAATCAGACAAGGTTGATGTCAGCTTTTGACATCAAGGAGGGAAAATTACAAATGTCCTTCATAAAACCAACTGCACAACAACCAAGGACATCAGCAGATTACAAGAGAATTGATTTTGAAGTGATGACAAGGGATATTCATCCCATAGACCAAATCGAGTTGCACAAACAGGCTAGAGAGATGATATACTCCACCCTCACAGGTAAGGTCATAGTTACTCATCAATTACAGAATACTTTGAGCAATATCTCAGCCCAATATCAATTAGAGAAGGCATCCTGACAGGCTAAGGATATTAGGATCAAGTCTTTGGAAGACTTAGTCATTGAATTGGGACATGATCCCAAAGATATTAAAGCCACAGAGTAGCTGATTAAAAGAAAGAATGATAACACTGTTGCATTGAAAAAACAATTGAAGATACCTCAACTGAAACATCCCCAAACACAAGAGGTCTTAGAGAGCTAAACCATACATGAAGAGTTGATGGAATTGGTCCTAAAACTTAATGATCAGTTAAGGGAGAGAGAGAAGGAATTAGACACTTTAATTCAATTGAAGCAAAGTGATGTTGCCACTACATCAACAAATGTCATCCCAACAGTATCTACAGCAGTCCCTTCCACACTAGCGGCTTCACTAGCACCTACAGCTCCACCTGCCACAACATTGCCAGTCACATCAGAGTCTACAACAATAGGTACATCGGGAGAAGAGGCAGAAAAGTTAATCAAAGCCATGAATGAAATGTCAATCCAGGCTACAGAATTGAACAAACTAAGAGAAAAGGTGGCAAGTTTAGAAACTGACTACAAACTTGCCCAAATTATGCAAAAGGAAGAGGCACAAAAGGCCAATAGAATGAGTGAAAGAGTCAAAGCTATGGAGAAAGACGTAACATTGGAGAAACCCCTGGACAAGCCAAGGAACTGTTATGGGCTAATATCATTGACTCTGTCAATGATATTTGGCCATCTATTCAAGTTATTTTTGAGCAGACAAAATTGATAAAGATAGCCACAGAAACTATCCAAAAATTCAAGGAGGAATTGGGATACATGCTTGAGGATGCCAATAGACTCATCCACTTCCTTAACAACAAAAATAGTTATGAGCTTCATGAGCTGGATATAGAAGACAGAACTGAAACCATTTTGGAAATAAGGAAGGTCCTTTCCAAGAGAAACCTAATGCTAAACTTGGAAGAAAAGTGCAGAATATGCAGGTAGCCATTGATAGATTCATGACTAAGTTCCAAATTTTGGGGGAGAAAGGATTGCCCAATCCATTGGTCATTAATGACAAACTTATGACACACCAAGACTATGATAAGAGACTCAGGCAGTTGGCTAAAGAACAAGCTAGCACTTCAGCAATAAAAGCACTGCCAACAAGCAAAGTTTTGTATAATACATTTGAGAACTTATTTTTTCTCCAGCATGAGATAAAACATATGTTCATAACCAAGCCCAATTTTGCCAAGTTACCTGATGATAAATGGTGGGAAATATGACTAATTTACTATAATAAATTTACAGTAAAAAGGTTACTTACAGTAAAAGTAGAACATCTAGGTAAACAGAAGAAAACAGGTCAACATGCCAAAGTGTATCAATGTCAAAGAGTATCAAGTGAAAGTTAAAAGTTAAATAATATTCCAGTGTAAAAGACCACAACAACAAGCCAGCATAAAGGGCTACAAACCAAACTATAAAGGCCAACAACACCACAATAAAAGGGACTTCATGAAAACAGTTCAATAGCTGTCTATATCTTCTTGCAAGAAGATATTTGTATTTCCTAGATTAAATCTCAAGTTAGTTTGAGATATTTTGTAATAAAATTTTGTATAAATACTTCACAATTCAAAGTACGTAGTGTGGATTCTTATAAATTTCTATAGACTTCTTGATCAAAAGGTTGTAGATTTATTGTATCACTGATTGGACCAGCAAGCTGGATTGATGAATAAAGACAAGATATTTCACAGGATTCATGTGTAGAGAGAAGTGTAGACAAGTATTTTATCATGTTTTTGTTATCTTTCTTAAATTTATTCCAAAATATTTAATGTATCTATGTATCTAAATGCTATAACATTGTATGATATCTTAGAATTTGCTTAACTACACTCTCTTTTAACTGTTATGCATTTAAATGCTTTCTACTAATTATCTAAGTTAAGGAATTCTTAATTGCTCCTTAGTTTAGGTTGTCTCTCTGTAATTTATAGCAAAGGATTCTTAGTTGCCCTTTGTTTTCGGTTATCCTTTGTTCCTCGTTTTAATCCCGGTCTGAGAATTCTTAATTTCTCTCTCACCCTCATTAAGACCATTTCACCCCTCTGGCACAAAGACCTGCAATGTACTCTGCTAGCTTGCCCTTTGAACACTCCCTTTAGTGAGTTAATTCTAGTTCTGCTGCCCTTCTATTGACTCCATAGCCCAGAGGTCTAAAGAAATCATTCTATCCATCTGTTTTAAGGATTACACCATCCAATCTTCAATACAAATCAAAACCCCCTGAACCTTTAGAACTAGCCTAAAATCGCAGCAAACAAAGCTAAATCATATAGAGAGAGCCCTCTCTAAGCCAAAGGTTGGCTAGCCTATGCTTAAAAGTTGGTTTGTGGTTACTTCTGTCATTTTCTTTCTTCTGATAACTTCTAGAGAAAATTCTGAGTGATAACACTATGTGTACCAATGTTATCCTCACACTCCTGCGTGTCCTCTGCCTCATGTTCAATCTCCTCCTCAAGCCCCTGATGTCTAAGACCAGGTCTCCACCATCAAAATCATCTTCTTGGCTCATCCTATAATTATCTCTGGCCTGCCTGCTCCTTTTTAGGAGATCTGGTGCCCTAATTCTGTCGGCTTTCCCCACATAGTGTAGATGGTTGTACTCCCATGACTTGTGCACCTCTAGTGTCTATGTTGTAAGGACAAGGATGGATTTGATCTGACACCTTCCTTAACTAAGCAAACCTCTCATCGCTCTAGCGGATTCCACCCCAGAAGTCCTGCTTACTGAATCTCCCTTGAGCCATGGGTAGTGTACGGTGTAACTCGTCATTGTGCATACATGCCCAAATCTCCCATAATCTTACTAGTTACCCACAGCTGGGCCAAGATCATGCTCTGATACCATTGTAATGATCCTAAATAGGAAATACAAGTGATAAAAACAAATATTCTACGTAGAAAAATACAAAAACGAAATGTTCAATAGACACCCATATAAAAACTGTAAATGGAGAACTTCAGAGCCATTTTATTAATTTTCTGCAAGCCAAATACAATAGATGATGGAATGGTGCACCTGGGCTCGTCTCAATGGACAAGTAGGACCAAACCCAGGTAGGAAAAGGGTTGAGTTGAAGGTTTCCCAGCTACTGCACCACTCTGCACTATGCTGCCCATAAAACTACTGCTATGCTAAAGTTCGAATGGTTGGAATGGGTACTAAAACCACCCAGAAAATTATATTCTTTTAACTCTGAACTCCTTGGCCAAAACCCAAAAAAACATAAAAGGGATTTTAGTTGGTTTTGACTTTGGTTTTTCAACCCCCTTGGAGCCTCACCCCAGCTATGGTTGCCAAATTCGACTTGCTAGAAACTGGCTACAAATCCACCTGCAAACTCCTCCAAAATGTTGGGTTTACCCTTGCTATCCAACTTCTAACTCCCCGAATAACTCTTGGCTCGACCCAACTGCTCTCCAAGAACTACGAAATTCTATTGTGTGGCCTTTGCACTATCTTTCAACCCAGAAATGTGAATCGTCAGAATGTTGGCTCAGCTGGCTGAAAACTCCAGGGAAAATGCCTATCCAATGCTGCTACCTCAACTCCCTCACCTCTCGACAAGCTGTATGATCCCTGTTGGTCTCAAACTCCCTCTACGTGATTCCTGGCTACCCAGAAATACACACTCCCTTCCTCTATGTTGTTGTTGATGTGTGTCACTGCACTGGAACTCCTGAAAACTCTTGTAGAACAACCTCCCTAGGGCGGTCACAGATGGTCCCCCGAAGTAGAGGTTGAATCTCCCACATGAGAGACTCGTGGCTAAACAACTGGTAGACTCACTAAACAACAGAGTGAACAAATGTGTGTTTGTTTGCAAATGTCAAAGATGAAAACAAAATGAGAGTTGATCTCTCTTTATAACTCCTTAGGGCCCCTTAGCCTCATGTGGGCCCCTCCATCCACCCATTCAATTTTCCCTCCAAGCATATTGAATGGCTAATTTGAACTCATATGTGGGTGGCCCCTACATTCCACTAGCAACTAAATAAAGTCGATTTGGCCCCTAAGTCCCTAAGTCGAAAGTGTGGGGCCCTTAGTAAAAAATCTGCAAAATTGTGTAGCAACACCATGTTACTAATGTGTTTGAGAAGGGACATGACACAAAGTGTCCCAACTCGTGATAGTGAAAGAATTTGACTTTTGACATGCCCTTCTTCTTGCTGCCCAGACAAGAATCTGATATGGAATGGGATGACTTCCCCTTCATTTTCTTTGCATTACCCGCTAAGGCATAATTCTCCTCATCATTATGCTTTGATGAGGATATGTCTCTTGTGTTGTGCCCAATCTCTTCTTGTACCAAGTTAGACCACAACTGCTCCCACTCTGGTAGCTTCTCCCTCCCATTAACTGAGTCCTGGTAACTGTGCCAACTCTTGGGAAGTCCTAGAAATGCTAGGCTCACCAGATTGTCTTCAACAACATTAATCTCGACACTTCCAAGCTCAACCCAACATTGGGTGAACTTGGTCAAATAAATCGGAATTGAGTCACCCTTCTCCATCTTGATCGTTCTGAGTTTGTCCTTCAGTGCTAGCTTCCTATGGTCACTGCTATTTTGAAACAGGTTCATCGATGCCTTCCACATTGCAAATGGATTTTCCTTGCGTGGAGATTCGAGGCAATGTGATCTCGAACTCCTTCTAAGATAATCCTTCTTTCTTTTTCCACACACTTTCTCCATTCAACCAAATCTTTAGCATCAGATGTTGGAGGCTTCAGAATATCATGATCTATGAATTCCTTGAGTCCGTTGTCTTCCAGCAATGCCTCCATCCTATCCTTCCAAGTTATGTAATTCAAGCTGCCCTCCAGGGCATACTCAAGTCTCAAACCATAGAATGACATATTGTTGACTTTGAAGTATGAACTTGAAAATTCGATTTCACATGCACAACAAACTCGAATGATCCTCTTCTATATTGTCTCCAGCTCCAATACCACGTAGAGTTTTACTATAGATTCAACAACTTATGTGATATGCTAAAACATAAGACAAGAATATACTCCACTCTTCAGTGGAAACCAAAATTGCTCGATGAAAATAATAAGCAAAAAAGGAAGAATATCAATCGCACAAAACACAACATTTCTTTGGGGAATGCAATTGCTAAAAACCCTGACTATCTATATTGCATTAACCAGAATATCTAAGAAGAAAATGCAATGCTTGTTCAACCCGAACAATTCCTGCACAAGTACAATCTATCTCTATGCTTCACAAACCAACTCAAGCCAACACTTAGACAAATTTTATGCCTGCCAAGCCCCGACTTCCTTACACAATTCCTGAGAGAATTAGCCCATATTTAATTGGGAAATTCTCTCTCCATAACTACGCAATATATCATAGGCCCTCAACTGATTGCATGCACCATCTGTACAACTCGGAAAATTATACAACTGAAGTACATTGTTGTTAAAATCTAATCTGATCTGGGTCTTCCTCTGAACTGACATGCATGAGTTATTTATGAGTGAATCTTCAGTTAATTGGTGAAGCAGTGAAGTTGCACTGGTGCCCGTCCCCACAACTAAACCTCTGACTAGTTCCTTCAACAGTTGGAACTAGTTTAATTGACTATAACTCAGTTAGGCTAAGTTAATTAATTACAACTCAAAAGAACTCTACCTGGGCCCCTATAATTTAGGGATCACTCTACATGACTCTAGATAGACTTCCAAATCGAATTTCCTAAGCCAACTAAGACAAATTAACTTAGTTAACTATTACAAGTTGCTATGAGAATATAATTTTGATTTAACTCCTAATTTAATTCAAGGGAAAATTAAATTAGGATTTCTTGTTGTTATTTTTAACAAATGACATTCAATATCCAACAAAAACTAGTATTGAAATTATTCATTGCAAGCCAGATATCTTCCCCTCTTTTCTTTCCCAATAGGATACTTCACAACATGTGGAGAGTTTGAGATAATAATTGCTTAGAGAACAACAACCTTGTTACACCTTTTAGGTGACTATTAATTAGTCACATGAGCTGGTAACATTGTGGAGATGATGGGGGTCTATCCGAAAGGCGAGCGAATAGTATGAAGAATTCAATAATAGAACAACTATTTTTTAGTTTATTTTCATCAAATAGGAACCATAGGCAAGTCATGGCATCCAACAAGATCAGTAAGGACCACAACATCATATCCCTCCATAACACTTGTTGAGTAGATCAACAGATCAGGTGACTTGATCTATATTATCAAAGAAGACACACATTGTTGTTTAAATCATTTCAGTAAAAGTTGCCAAATCACTTAACCATTCTCGCAAACTAATACATAAATTGTACATGTTCAAAGGAGGTCAACCTAGGGCACACAACTTATGGCATGATTTCATCTCAGGTTAAATCTCAAAGGGTCTAATCTAAAACATGTTACTAAAAAACTATCAAAACAATCGTAGAATCTAGAAAAAATAATTAGGCTAGCTAGCATATGAATTCAACAGAACATAAATTTAGTGCAAACATAAGGTCAAAAGAAAAAAAAACTTTAAATTACTCAAGGCACGAAATATCCATGAAAAAAATATATATATCTTTTTTTGCAATGGCATTCATTGTCAAGACCTCCTTCATGGTGATCAAGGTGCTAGTTGCAACCATGGCACTAGATAAAGAAAACCTCAATCTCAAATTGTAATTCCTTGGGCAAAAAATAGAAAAAACCTTAATTATGATCGAACATATCCAATTCCACAAAAATTCCTAGAACAACCAATCTGCCAAAAAAAAACTATCAATATTCAACCAAACCCCGCAATACTAAGCTCGTAAAAAATCACGGAAAAAGGTGAACACTAAAAGTTGAATACTGGAATCCACCCTTATACTAATCCAGTTGTTGAAATAGAGGATTGAGGAGCCAAACAAAGATTTTTTATCGCAACTCTCACAATGGTTGATGGTGAGGAAGAAGTAGAGTATGAAGGCTTTAGTTCCCATCCCAATGTACACTGTCTAAACATAGATTCCCTACTAGAAAATTGCATTTAAACTAAATTAATTAGCTAAGCAGATCTAGCAGAAACATTAAGCTTTCATGTAAGGAAAACATAAAATTTTATTGGAAATTTATACTTTAAATAGGCTATATTATAGAAGAATACCATGGGAAAACCCATGGGTTATCAAAACTCAAGGCCTGAAAACTAGCTTAATGTTTACATGACATAAACAAGATCTCTTTCATACTAGAGTTGGAGAGGTTCTCTTTTACACAATTAGTATTATTAATTGTTATTATTAATTTATTTTATTTTTATTTTAAGTTTTTTGTAATTTGACGAAGTCAAAATGTTTATAGAACAACACATTACAACATCTCTTCCATGCTAGGTTGGAGAGGGCCACTCGGGGCAATCTCAACCTTAATATTCTAGAATATTCCATGGAGGTTAAATCCCTACAATCTAAGCAATAATATTTTATAATTAAGTTAAAATTCTAGAAGCCATATTTCAAAATAGAAATATCTATAATGGTTAGTAAACTTGGATAGCCATCAATCCATGATAAGCATCAAAACACTTCATGATACATCTCACATTCCAAGATTAAAAAAAAATAATAATATTTAACTAAATTATGGCTTTATTTTAATTTATTATTGTTATTAATTATAAAAAAAACTAATATTTAGTACATGTAATAACATTAAAGAAAAAAGATCTAATATTTAACTAAATTATAGTTTTGTTATTTATTATTGTTATTAATTAAAAAAAGAACTATAATTAGTTGGATGTATATACATTTAAAAAACATGTAACAATATTCATAATCATGGAGATTCATCCCTATTTAATTATGAAGATTCTTAATTTATAAATGGACTTTATTACAACATATGGGTAAATACGATATCTTATCAATATCACATGTCCAAAAAAACATAACTCATTTCATATCAATTAGTCAATTTAATGAAAACGATAGAAAAAGCAAAACCACTTTTTGAGATAACTCTCAACCTTTCATTTGTGATTAGTACTAAAAATATTTTAAAACATTTCATAAAAAAATAAATTTATACAATTCACTTATAATTATTGATAATTAAAATTAAAATTATAAAAAACCTATTCCAAAATAAATGTATTTATAAGCATAATAATTTTTTTTTAAACATATTTTTAACTTTTATATATAAACCAGGGGAGCTATGAAGCATAAGTCCTTGCTAATGTCAATTGGACTCTTCATGCATCAGGGCCAAAGTTATATAACACCCTACCACAAATTCATGCATAAGGGCCAAAGTTATATAACACACTACCATATATACTCATCTGTGTTATTGAAAACAATTTCGGCACAATGAAGACATGAGGGAGTTAGCATTACTTTGGCTATTGTAGACTCATATCTCCTTAAGATGGAGTCATAAAAGCCCCGACAATTTTCATAAGAATTGTGTCCCTTGATCCAATACTGGTTGATAACTAACAACCTCTTTCTCCTTTTCTTAAGGGTTTGTCTGGACTAGAGGTTGGAGATATATGGTTGCACTATTCAATCAATGGGAATTGGTTCCCGAAGGCCTTTATACATGGATACATTGATTGGGAGGGTGGAGGAACCTGCGGAGGAGGGTTCAGATATGACCCAAACAACAACTGACCAAGGAAGGTTTAGGCATGCAGATTTGGGTTCATTCTAGTGTACGAAACAATGGGGAATCATTGGGGTAAATCAATAGTTTGTTCCACCGCTTAGATAATAATTGGCGCCTTGTTGATATAAACAGAAACATAAATTTACAATACATGCATGATTATATGAAACATGTAATCTACAACCTATCATAACTAAACTCCCACTAATCTAACACCCTATTCATACAATTATTAAGAACATTCAAAAGTCTTACAAATATCAACCATATAGACCTGAATTTTGAGAACACTAAACATATGGAAGCTGGGATCAAATAATTTTAGTTCAGAACCACTATTATATATATGAAAATCAAATAGAGAATGATGTAATTCATGTTCGTTTGACATCCCCATGAATCTAGTTCTCAAGTATAACACTCTAGTGACCATTTCAAGCATAATTGTGGATATTTGTTGATACAATCAGTTAAATGATTTAAATCAAAGTTTCATAAAAAATAAATGCTCACCTAACACTACAACATTTTACAAAATCCAGTATGTTAGCAATAAGAGCCTTAAATTGTACCACTGATTCTATACCACTATTTGGTGTTTTGATGAAGGAATGCATATGCATGTGTAAGATGTTTAAGAGTTCTATTAATTTTATAGTAGTCTAATTTTGACAATTGGTTGTGACAGGTAGATGGGTACTTTCTTCTCTGAAAATATGTATTGCAATAAGCATATAATTAAAGGACTTTAGACATCATTGGTTATGAGGGATTTGGAGTTGTGCATAAGTTGGAGATTCTGAAAAGGTATCAAACGCAAGAATCTTGTCAATTTGTGGGGTTATTATAAAGTCCATCCGTTGTATATGATTTATCATAGATGAGAAACTTATATGAATTTCTCCATGACTACAAACAACCTACTTCACCTTTAAATTGTATGTGTTGATTGATGATAGAACTTGGAGTAGGCCAAGGCCTAGATTATTTCCATGATTGTGACCTAGAATTGTCCACAGTGGTATAAAGCCGAGCAATATACTCACTGATGAAAGGCTGGAAGCAATTGCATTAGAATTTGGTCTTGAAAATCTATTGGATGATGATGAAACATGTTACCATTGTTGTTGCAAGCCTTTTTAACAACAACAAAAGGGATGTAGTTATAGAATTGTAGGCATACTTGACTAAGAAATGGTATAATATTTTAGTCGTTTAGACAATGTTAAAAGTTTTGCACCAACAATCAAGAATGCTTCCAATAGAAAATCATTCATGTGGCAAACAAAGCATCTAGTCTCTGAACATTGTTTGATGCACTCAAATCAAGCCTATATGTTTGATAGAGTGAATGTACAACAAGTATGAAAGCTTTCTCCAGGCCTCTAGAAGGAGTAAAATCCTAAACTCAAAGAGAATAGATCTTATATGTTTGACAAAGTCCTGAAATCGTTTTTTGGTCCCTTATAAAACCTTTCATCGATTTGCGAGGCTAGTTCATGATACTAGTATTGTAAATTCAAAGTCCATTGAGAACAAAGGTGGCATAATCTTTAATGTATCTTCTCGGATTGTGTTTCAAAATGGGGTTCTGAGAAATCGATGACGATGAAATTGGTAAAGAGAATTAAAAGATAAAAATTCATGGAAGGGAAACAATCAATGTTGACCCCTATCATATAGTTCTCTAATGAAACCAACAATTTTTAGATATTAGTCATGAATAAGATGGATAAATCATTGTTTTCGTTGTGTTATAGTTAAGGATCTATAATTGCAATTTTTTTTTAAGCTCTTCCTTGCATTTTAAAAGGCACTAGGAACAAGATCATGAAAGAGGATTAAGAAGATCCAAGGGTTGTGTCGAGTCTTAGTCCAAAGTTGGCTACCGATAAGGCACCCCTATAACAATGGAAAAATGCAATCTCCTTGAAAGAGGAATTTGTCTGTCTAGCTTCTACGATTGCTCTAAGGTAGAATAGTTTATTGAACTTGAGGATAAAATCGTTGATATAAGATTTGTCAGTTTTCGGTCACATGGTTGAAATGACATTGATGTAAAGCTCCCATCCAATCTACAACTTCAACATAACCATCTGCAAAGCAAATAAATTTTGGGAATCAAGAAGTATTGAATTTTATTTCATATTAGAATCCCCAAATTAAAATATTTACAAAGAACAAATGTAATACAATGAAGTCAATGTTTGATTCTTCCTTCTTTACAACTAGGCATAGAATGTTAGGTCCCTATAATACTAGTGATTCCCCCATTATTATTGTCGTTGTATCCCTTATTTTTATTGTTGTGCCCCTATTGTCCCAATATTGTTATTATTGTGCCCCATAGAATCCTTCTATTGTTATTTTTGTACCTTTATATTATTATTGTTAGGTCGGCTTTGGTTATCTTGTGACCCCTTAGACTCCTATATATAGAAAGGAGGTTTTGTCATTTGAATCATCTAAGAATTGTTCATTTGTGTAATGTAAAGGAGGTTTCCCCCTTGAAGATGCTTATTTCTAAGGCGTTGATCTATATTTTCTATCTTTTTGTGAGCTGGTTTCATAACATTTGGTATCAGAGCTTTGGATTCTAGGGTTTCGCTGCTCCAAACGGGTCATTGTGGCATTTTCGCTATAAATTTTTCACTACAAAGTTTCAGAAGCTAAAAAAAAAAAACATTTGAGGTGGAATCGGTCTAAACCTCGGGCCCAAATTTCAGATCTTGTCTCTCTATATTTTCATATATATCATTTGAGGAAGTTAGGCTTTTTACAGACCCCCAAATTACATTCTAAACATGTGAACTTGGGAAAATCGTCATAACTTTCGCTCTGAGCATCAGATTGAATTTTCATAAGAAGTTATAGAAAGAGGATGGACCGTAGTCTTTTGGGTATCAATTTCAGAACCTAAGGTTGAAACAGTGACCCGCAACACGTTGTAAAAGTTCGCTCTACTGAACTAGTCTATACTCAGGTCATCGTGGGAGATTTGGCATAACTCTTCATTGGAGAATCCAATCTTGATCAGTCTTGTGGGGTTAGAAAGATTACTCAGAGGGTTACCGCAGGAAGAAATTTTAGACGTTGGAGATCCAAAATTACAGATATACATCAGATTCAATATCGAGCTCCTACAAAGTGAAAAAAGATGTGTAGTTTTTTTTTTAATTTTTGCATAAGCTTGGTTTGAAAAATTAGTTTGAAGGAATTCAAAGGGCATAATGAAGCATTCTTATCGGTAATTAATGCCCTGAAGAAAATAAAATGGAAACACCTAGTATGCAACCGAAATCTCTAGCATGACTCATGAAGAAGAGGAAGAAATGCAACATGATATATCAAAATTATGAGACCAAGTGCAACAAATTTCACTCGCACAAAAAGTAATAGAAGCTAAGATGGATGGTTTAAAGAAAGACGTAAAAGCTAATATGGATGGTTTAAAGAAATGCATAGAAGCTAAGATGAATGATGTGGAAGCTAAGATGGACAGTGTGGAAGCTAAGATGCATGGTGTGGAAGCTAAGATGGATGATTTAAAGAAAGGCATGGAAGGTTTGAAGACAAATTTGACAAAGTTTCTACAAGAAATGCTTACTAATAGCGAAAGGGTAGTAATGGAAACTCATGATGAGAACAAAATAAATGTTAATCATGATTTCATAGACTCTAACGTTGGATCAAAGAACCACCATGTTCCAAATATTGATATGAGGAAGTTTGATGGCAAGGATCCCGGAACATGGATACTATAGATGGAGAAATTTTTCGATCTCCATAATGTGAAAAACACACAAAAGGTACGCATTGCAACTTTATATTTGGAACCAAATCAGTTTGTATGGTATCGATGGCTTTGCTCTTGTAAAAAAATTGTCACTTGGGCTATTTTTATGGATGAAATGATAGCACATTATGAGGATACAAAAATAAATACTTTTTTTATCCAATTGATAAATCTCAAACAAAAGGGTTCAATGTTGGAGCACATTGAGGACTTCCAAAAATTGAATATAAGGGTAAAAGATATTCCAGAGGAGCATAGGAATGATGTGTTCACAGGGAATTTAAAAGATAACATCCAACATGAGGTTCACCTTTGGGAACCGGATTCATTGGAGAAGGCATTCTGGTTGGCAAGAAAATGGAAAGCAAAATTATGGCAACAAGGAAGCCTACCACTCACAATCATAAAGACGGAACTGTTGCTACCCCTAGCCAACCACAACCTACAAGGTTTACACCACAACAATTGGAAGAAAAAAGAGCAAAAGGGCTTTGTTACAGTTGTGATATTAAATACACTAAAGGTCATAAGTGTGCCGAGAAGAGATTATTTTACATAGATTGTGAAGAGGAGGAAGAAAAGGAACAAGAAACGTCAAAAGAAGAGGAT
>APFE030431238.1:852-13695 GCA_000404065.3 Pinus taeda
TGTCCTTCTGCCATTGATTGAATTGTTTCAATTTCAGGTGGAGGTTCAAGTTGTGGGAAGATAGGAGGATCGATGGATGGAAAAACAAGTTGCTTTCCTTTCTCTTTTGGTTTTCTGGAAGTGGAGAATTTTTTCTTTGCTTCCCAAGCTGACAAAGTTTGCCTTTCAATCAAAGTTAATCTTTGGCCACTTCTTTGTTTTTCAATCAGTTCTTCAATGATTGGATTACCAGTAACAGGTGTATGTGATGATCCTATTTCTATTTGAGGGGGGTTTTTGATAAATCTACCTTGAGGATCTCTAACTCTAGGCATAAAGAAACATAATTAAAGAAATGAAATGTGACTAATGTTTTTGTTTATTTTGGATTTTATCTTTCTATTGACTATGCCGATATTTTCCTCCCCGGCAATGGCGCCAAAATGTTGAGCTAATTTATGTGACTAAATTAACGCAAGTATTTATTATCAATCCGGGTTTGTGAAACTTGGAGGAAAATCCACTATTTGTGAAGATCAAGTATAACCAAACTTTGAAAGATAAATGATTAAAAACTAAGAGAAAATATATCCTAAAACTCTTGATTCAATCAGCTTAAAAGAGAAAACATTGAAAGAGTTTTTGACTCAAGAAATCTACCTTCACCTCAGTTATTACTTAATGAATTAGAGATTATAACAAAAAACTCAAGATGCATAAATCATACATGAAAAAGGCTCTTAACTTAAGAGACACTTCAAGTTTTCCATAATAACTCATTCATCTCAAGATATAAATCTAAATGGAAACAAACTATTTGCATGTAAATAAAAGAGACTAATTCTAATTCACCATTTCATAGAGAGAATGCCCAACTTGAGCACTTGCTTGCCAACTCAATTAGATGATGAATAAACCATTAAGAAATGAAATCAATCACTATTCATAACCATGATACAATCTGAAATAATACTTTGAAAAACTAAAGCTATCATCAACCAGATTTGCAATGAAATAAAACTAGTCTACTTGGAAGTGTACTTAGCTTGGTGTGGGGGCCCTCCACCCTTGCCTTGCACACTTATGAAGATGATATCAGAAGCTTTATATCAGTCAAACATCCATGTATTGATCAGCAAAATGAAAGTAACACAAGTCTCCAACTTAAGTCTTCAAACCACAAATATTACAGCATAAAAGTATCAAATGTCAAGTGTGTTGAGCCATCAAAGTGTGGCTCTTAAATAAGGAGTTCATGAAACCAACTGATCTAAAATCACTCTAACAAACATATCTACTCTAATCCACCTATCCAAGTCGAACTCATCCAATTCATCCCAAGAAATATGGTCAATCCCATAAAATCTCAAAACTGCCCTATTTCCTAGGGATTTTCTGGTGACTAGTCATGTTTGACCAGCCTTGACCGGGCCTAATAAAGCTTGCTCTAGCCGAACCAAGTGGAGTTAGCTTAGTCCTAGTTACCAAGCTGTCCATCCATGCATCAAACTCGAGCCCAAGTGTCCTGCAAATAGGTCATCCACATAGCTATTACGGGAATTTCTGATTCAGTCCAAAATTGCACTTGAAACTCAATTTTCATAAAAACTTCTAGAAATTGCAAAATTAAAATTAAACACCTGAATATGCATAAAATACATGAAAATGAGATGGATGTGATGGAAAATGGATGGAAAATATAAGGATTAAGTAGGTTTCCCTAAGCAAAAATAGACCAAAACTGAGGCCCAACAGGTCCTCTCCAAAATTACCCTCAAACTTAGGAATGTCTAAAGGTAACTTAGTCAACATATTTGGAAAACTAGCATCGTGGTGTATAGGGGCATTAATAAACTAGATAAAATTCAGGAGACTTAACCCAACCATAAAATGTAGCAAAGGAGCCGTCAGAGTTGCTCATGTAATGGTTCCACTAGATGTGACTACCATGGTATAACCGAAGGCAACACCAGGTTCATATCCTACACCTGCAATGGGTCTTAACATGATGATGGTATGCGGTGAAGGAGGCTCATAATCAGATGAGGAATCAGATGAACCAGAAGAAGAGTTGGTATGGGGAATCGGGGGAGGACTAACACGAAGCCTGTGGGGAGGAGTAATACGCCCAAGAAGAAACTGGAGATTAAGACATAAGAGTCTCCGTGACAAACGCCTTAGTGGTGCAATGGTTTCAAGACACAAGTGACACGGAAATGGCAAAGGGAGATGAAAAAATGTCTCTGTCTCAATTTGGGGTGATAAATTAATTAAGTTAAGTCTTGGCTTGGCAGTGTAAACAAAGCGCCCTTCACTTACGGTGTGCTTGTGTGTGTAAATAAGTGTGTTTATTAATTAAGCCTAGATCGTGTTTGAAAAAAGAAAAAAATTGTTGAAATACTATAAATAAACTGAAAGAAAAAGCATAAATGAACATCAAATCAATTAGCTAAAACCCCACCCAAAATACGTTTGCAAACACTATGCTGGTTAGTGGAAAAATCAACTGAAAACACAAGAAAAAGGCCAAGAGATCTAAGTGTCTGTGTGACTGGGATCAAATGACACTAGGCTACTTGTTGACTTGAGGGGGCCTGACCTAGGTTCAACATTAATTAGCCAAACAAATCCTTACACCACTGGCCCTTTTGGCATCAGCTCGCAGAGTGCAGACTAAAGTCTCACCCGAAGCAGTATCGGGGGATGCTAGAACGAAGTTTCTACACCCTTGAGATGG
Organism: Pinus taeda; assembly: GCA_000404065.3. Classification (NCBI taxonomy): domain Eukaryota; kingdom Viridiplantae; phylum Streptophyta; class Pinopsida; order Pinales; family Pinaceae; genus Pinus; species Pinus taeda. Next base: position 3,569 of record APFE030431238.1, read on the forward strand.
TTGGGATGTCATTGATCTCTTCTATCCTTGCCTTCACGTAGGTGATCTCTCTCTAGGGCCTATGGGACAAACCCTCTGTTCTGGCCTTAATACCTTCTCGAAAGTATACGATCAACCTTCGTGCAGCCCTAATCTGGGGCTTAGGTACTTTCGCGCTGCTACGGTAGCAAGTCACATAGATTCCTTAATTATCCTAAGTGTTTCACTAATCTTATTTAATTAATATTAGTTAGCTTCACGTAAATAGATGTTCTCACTTGCATTCACTTAACCAACACATTCACATATATTTGTGCATCATATAAGAATTATAAGTGAAATTCATACCTAACATAACCAAATGCATAAACAGGAAATAAAGATGTAGAAATTGTAGAATACTTATCTTTATTGATAATTCAAATGGTTACAGACTCGATCCGCCCTACGCACTCACCTACAGGGGTCCACGCACTCAACTGCAGACTTCTACTCTAGGCCTTTGCACACTCATCTACAGAGCCTCTACCTACGCTACAACACAAGACTTAGACTTACTGCTCTAAGCTATGACTTTCTTCTTCTTCATTGCTTTTTCTTTCAAGCTACTTAGAGCTTAGCTCTATTTATACAATTCCATGGTTCATGGATCATGGGTAGATCTTTTACAGCTGACATTACATTTCCAAAATAAGGGCGGACAACCCTATGACTCTTTAACATCTACACAATCTGCGACCACAAAATGCAGAGTCTTTACACTTGGATTACAAAATTTTACCAAAATATGGGCTTTTAGCCCAACAGGCCCCCAACACCAACATCGTGGCTCACCCTCAAGTCACTCTACAAAGACCTCCCAGCTCGGTTTGGATGGCAGCAACCTCAGGAGTGCACTGAGATGCCACCTGCTAGACTTCTTCCACTCTATGCTCAGTAACTACCACTAAACTTCCACCTTGAGTCTGCTACTGTGTTTCCTACAGTGTCATGAGCTTTCCTTCAATGGAATTTGTGATTGTATATGCCTCATCTATCCATGGTTGTAGGTGCGCTTTTAAGACTGCTTCTTTGTGCCGAGTGGCATCCACCTGTTCCTTAAGCGCCTTTGCCTCCTATATCCGTGCGAGCCTCTATGTAAGGGTGATCGTGTGTGTGGTCCCTTTGACCTTGTCATACCTTTGTTGTAGCTCGCAAGCCTCTGTCTCCAAGTGCTCCACATTTGTGTCCTCCTGCAAGGTGGTCAAGACCTCAAATGACTATTCGAAAAGCTACATGCAGTCTGTTACTGCACTTTCGACCACCGCTAGTGTTGTTGCAACAGTGATGGTACATTATTCCCTGACTTCCAGTAGGGTTGAAGGTGGAGCCCTCAGTTGCAATTCTGCAATCTGTAGGCTCAACTCTAGTGGAATCCTGGCCATATATGCTTGATCGTCGTGCACCTGGTGGCTAACTTGTGGACACGGGCCTCAACTGGTTCTTCTACATGAATGTCCAACTCCAGGACCATTCAACAGGCTTCCTCCACTACCCGAATGATTTGTTGATTCTACTCTATTGCCTTGTTGTGCTGCAGGCCCAACTGCTCGATGTTGATGCACTGCTCACTCATCACCTGCAGAGCATGACCCTCCCGAGCCCTAAGTTCTGTGGTGACTCCATCCTGAAAGAGGTGTAGTGTCTCTCAAGGGAGTGTGACCATATTCAATCCCACCCTTTTTAGGCTGTTGACCGTGGGCTTGTCGGCCTCATTCTCTGTAGTAAGTGCCCCATCTCGTAGCACTATCATGTTGGTCACCTTTGTGTGCAACATCTCCGCGGTAGCTGAAGTGCCGATCGCGAGGCTGGTGGACACTATGCCAGCCTATGGATTTCGAGTTTGCAACTCCTACAACTATGTCCAGAGAGCCCCTAATACCAGTTGTTGTTGCTCTTCAAATTGTTAGAGGGCCTCTGTGGTGACATCCCTTACTGTTTCTCCAATATCGTGTAAATCCCCCTTAGTGAGGGTGATTGGGTCGAAGGATGTCTTTGAGGCCTTGGTTTTCTTCCGTGACATTGCCTTCTCTTGCTGTTGATGACGCTTGAGTTGGTTGGACTTCTTCTACAGGTTGGTGCCACCTTGTTCTGTTGGTTCCACTATTTCTGCTTCAATCTCGGGCGAAGGTGACTTCTATCCTTTGTGCTCTTCTCCTCCTATTTTTTTCTATACTACCAGTTTCACGGCACCACACCCTACCTGGGCCTTAGCCTCCACTTCCTCTTTTCTATGCTTCTTAGCTAGCTGCGTCATTTAGAGTTTTTTTCCTCCTTCTTACGCTACATGGTGGACTTGTCCGTTTCCACCATAGCGCCTGCTGCAGCGTGCCACTCCGATAGCCAAGACTTGAGGACTGCAAAAATAACATCATCAGTTGCCAAATATGGTAAGTTATGCCTTGTCTTCATAGGGTCCTTCCATGCCTTGATAAAGACATGGTGGAAATCCGATTTGAACTCTAAAAAGCTCTATAAACTAGCGTATATTGTGGGCAACAACCATGGCTTGCAATTGATCCCCATTCAGATACTCGTCTCCATCAAGATCTAAAAGATATTGCTTTATTTTATGCGCTACTTATCCTTGATTTCCCATAGTAAAGTGTACTTCATTGCCTCTGGAAGGTCTGGCGTGATTGAAGGGAATTTGGTGTCTTCTAGTAGCTCCCATACCACCACCACAATCAAGAGCAAGAGCCACATGTAATGGAACTTCTTGCCTTGCTCCTATGCCTCACGACAGTTCGCAAGGAACTCGTCACACAGATAATATGCCTAGTTGAACAGGAATCCCTCAGTGCATTGGGCTACTAATGCAATCACAAGCACACGCACCTCATCTATGTGGCACTTATGCATCACCTTCCATGCTAATATTTATGTCGCTACCTTGACTGTAGGTTTGTTAATGCTCCAGATGGCATATCTCTGCTTCTTCTTTTCCAACTTGAATTTCACCTTCATAGCCTCTGCAAGGGCCAACTCACCGCCTTTTCCTTCCAAAATATTGGCTGGATTCTTCCCTAAGTAAGGTAGCCATGTGATGCAATGAATCAAGTGGTATGTGATGGGATTGGGCTCCTCCAACCATAAACGCCCATCATGCACCAAGCAGAGCAGCTACCTAATGATGAAGATGGTTATTGGGACATGGTGGTAATGTAGTACCTAGAGAAGGTTGAGCAGCTCGACTTTCTTTACACCCTTGAGCCATCTCCGCGGCTCTAATTCAATCATTCTAGTAGTTGTATCAATCCTTTGGCGCATTAAGTGTTCAGTCACTAAATGCAGGAATTTCACATGATATGCGAGCTCCCAATCTTCGAATTTTAGTATAGGAACCCACCCTAAGTGTGGCTCCTAAAAAACAATGTCATCTAGGAGCAACAAAGTTTTGCAGGGAGCTCTTACTCTCATCTATGTCCTTGGGCACCTTGGCTTTGCCCTTGTGTGGTGGAACATATTCTGGTAACCTGGTAATAGGGTCTACACCCTGGGTTTCAACTTCCATTTCTGCATCCTCCTCATCCACTAGGATTTCTTCAGATTATTCCTTGTCTACCTCTAGGTTAATGGCCTTCCCCTTCTCTTGCAAGGTGAGCTTGGTCCTCTATCGGTTTCTTGGTGAGATGTGCACCAGTAGCATAGGTTTATTCTGCTTATTCTTCTTTGGTCTTGGTGTCTTGGGTGATTTAGGGACTTCAACTACCACTTTGGCACTCTCTAGGGTAGCTTCTACTACCTCAATTTCCTGTGCAGCTTCCTCAGCTGTCAGTGCTTCTATGTCCATGGCTTCTGTGGGTGCTGACATAGTGCTATTCCACAATTCTTGTAGTGTCTCTAGTAGTTTCTCAAAAAATTAATTCGCTTTCAGAGTCTTGAATAGGTTTCGGTTCATGTATATCTGAGTGCGCAACAACTCAGTTCTCAAAATGCCAAGTGTTTTCCACTGGACAACCACTTGTAATTTATAGGGCCTTTTGAATTCAAATCCAACCGTTCCCCCCACATTCGGCCCATTATCTCTCAATTGGAAGTAGATTTTCAAGAATCTAACCCATAAATTTCACCTTAAATGCTCGTTGCCTGCTCCGTTTGGCCTCAATATGACCATCAAATCATGAACAATGACTTTAACAATCACTTTTCGACGAACCTGCACGCTATTTCCATGAGTAGCGTAGCTGCCTTCATGATGTCACGAACCCTGTGACACTTCCCTGCGTCACACATTCTTGGAATCACGTAGCTCCCTAACTTGGGTAGGGTTTTATAGTCTCACGCCTCCTTTCAGCTGCCTAGAGCACTAAGACTGTGCTTCTGTCACATAGTCAGATGGTCAGGCCACCTATATATGGCTTCAATTGATTGCCATTCACCTATCCTGGGAAGGGATATCTATTCAACTTAACCAACTGGACCACGCCACCATTGGTAATCTCCTTAATAACATAGGGCCCCAGCCAATGCATTCGGAATTTCCTTGGAAATTTATCAAACTTATTGTCATACAACAACACCAAGTCATTCACATTAAAGGTGCAGGCTAATATGTTGGTCATGTCATGCTTTTTCGTGCTGCTTTTGGACTTGTTGATTAAATTCAGCCAAAAATATCTCTTCTTCAAGTTCATCCAATTGTGTGAGCCTCTCTTCTAGGGCTCCGCAATCTATCATTTTTGTGAGTGCTGTTATGCACAGACTAGGCACAATGTACTCCATGGGCATTACTGCTTCAACACTGTATACCAACCTAAAGGGTGTCTGTCCTGTTAAATTCTTGCACGTCGTCTAATAAGCCCATAGTACTGTAGGTATGTGTAGGTCCCAATCAATTCGTTGAGCATTGCAAACCTTGGTTAGTGCATTTTGAAGCACTTTGTTGAATGCCTCCACTATCCCATTAGCCTGTGGGTGATAAGTAGTGCTCTTCTGGTGATATACCTGAAATTCTTCCGTCAACGCACTAATCGTTTCGTTCAGAAAGTGCATACCCCTATCACTCATCAAAATCTTTTGACATCCAAATTTCTTTAATACATGCTCAAATAGGAATTTTGCAGTCGTCGCACCTATGCAATCCATCACAGGCTGTGCCTTCACCCATCATATCAAATACTCTGTCTTGGTGACGATATACCTCACCCATGTCTTCCCTTGTGGATGAATGGGTCCTACAAAATCTATTGTCCACTTCCCGAAAGGTTGCAATGTCATTTGTGGATTCAAAGGCATTTCATCCCTTTGTGTTGGTCTACCTATTCGCTGACATACATCACATGCCTTGCAATATGCTTTTGAATCCTAATGAAGGGTTGGCCACCACAACCCTGCGCATAGAATCTCTTACGTAGTTCCTCTCCTTGCATAGTGTCCTCTCGCGGCACCCCCATGAGCGTCCAGGAGGATGCTACTTCTGTCAAAGTCTGGTACATATCTTTGCAACATCTCATCAGCCCCCATTTTCTATAGATGCCCAATAATGACAGAGAAATCTACTGCATGCACCTCTAATTCCTTCTTTTGCTGGATAGAGTATCCTTCCGGTGCTATTCCTGTTGATAGGAAATGTATGATGTCCTCAAAATTTCCATCTGTGACACACACAACAAATAGTTTCACGTTATGTAATCCTTCCTCCAAATTAGTGGGTTCCTCCCCTGTTTCGATGCATAACAAATGATATGGTCCTGTATTCAATTGTCCAAGTTTCACAACAATTTCAAAATCATACTCTTGGAACAATAAGAGCCATCTGCAGATTCACCCCCCCAACACAAGCTTATTGACTAGGTACTTCAGCACGGAGTGATCTGTATAAATTTTAAAATGGTCTCCTAGCAAAAGGTGCCGGTACTTTTGGAGCGCATACACCATAGCTAGCCCCTCGAATTCGGCAGTAGAATATTTCTTCTCTACTTTGGATAACCTGTGGCTTGCGAACGCAATAGGATGGTCCAAGCCTTCACCTCCATCTTGTGTTAGTACTACCCCTAGTGCTATACACGACACATTGACATGTACATGAAACTCTTTCTTCGAGTCCGAGAAGATTAGAATAAGCGAGGTAACCATCTTGTCTTTTAATATATCCAAGCTTTTCTTATAGTCATCTTTCTAGTAGAACGTGACATCCTTCTTCAACAAATTTTCCGTCAGTGTGGTGATCTAGGCATAGCCTTTGATAAAATTTATGTAATACCCCATATGTCCCCAAAGTAGCATGCAACTGTTTTACACTCCTCGACGCTTCCAAGTTTAGTGTCACCACAATCTTCGTGAGGTCTACCATTAGTCCTTGTATGAAAATTATCCAGCATCAGGTGCAAGCTTGCTACGTGGTGCTTAACCAGCCCAAATACAGTCCAGTCATCAAAATATGCCTCCATGAACTTATGAATAAATTCCTTGAATTTCACAACAACCACGCACGAGAAGATTGCAGACGCTTTCTTCAATCTAAATGGAATTGCGGTGTATTGAAAACAACCCCACTCAGTTGTGAAGGTTGTCATGCTCCTATCCTTCAATGTGATTTTGATTTGGTGGTACTTAGAGAACCCATCAGTGAAGGAATATGCTTCTTGGCCACCTACATTTTCCAACACTTCATCCGTGAATAGAGTCGGGAAAAGATCATGTACCACCACCATTGGGCTTACTTAATCGGATTCTTCCACAAACTCAATGATACTTGCTGCTGACATCTTGTCTAGCTCTAAGCGAAAATTTTCCTTGTATTTTGGATTGAGGTAGTAAGGTCTCTGCTTAACTAGCTTCATGTCAGGATTTAACTTGATCTTCATCACTCCTAGACCTCTGATTATTCCCTTCAGATATGTAAACTTGGTCAGGAATAAGTCTTGGTATTCGTGGAGTAATTCAATGACCTTATCCACTATCACGTAATCCCAGTAGTCTCCAATCTTTGCGCATTTGGGTTCTACCTCCATACCAATGTTCACTTGTTTTGTTTTCACCGGCATGGTTATATCAGGGTTCTCAATCTGCGATCCTTGAACCTCGCAGTGGCCTTCTGTTTCCGGAATGTTAATCTTCCGCGGATCCTCATCCTCATCTTCAGTAGCTACATTATAACATTCAAGCATGTGACTCAATTGAGTAGCCCATTCAGGTTGAATTAGGTCTAAAGGATCCTGTGGTATCCTAAAGATTGCTACTTTCACCTCTTGTAGTACCTCATCAATACTCTCAAACCCGTCCTAAAATTTGAATTTCATCATGAATCCTTCGCATGAGATATCCTAGTTGCCTCTCCCATGGTGGAGCTCTGTTTCTATATACCAATTCATTGGGATAACATCTAGGGTATGATAGAATAAGTGCACCCACTCAGTTTGGGGCTTTTCTCCATAAGCCTATGTCCATTTGGACAGATGTGTGCGCGGATCATTCTGCCCATCGTACTTGTCTATTAGTTGCATATTAGGCTTCCCAAATCATGTTCTCATCATCCTCCTACATTTACGCATATCATCAAAGCTTCCCTTGTGCATACCCCACCATCTTGCAGGTGTAGCATGTAGTGCCCAGTCCAAGGCCTGGAAGTGCTACTTTTCTTATACCTCCCTTTAAAATGCATCTAAAAATATATCTACATCATTCAGTCCATCATAAGTAGGAAAATTCCTTGCCTCTGACGACACACAACACAACCACTGGGTCATCATGTTTCAATTCAGCATAGTTACTTCATGTAACAGATTCTGCCACTGTTCTATTTCTTCATCAGATTCCAAAGTTCAAGAACTCTCATGATCCCATGTAATCTATCCATCTACAGTGGGATTCACCCAATTTTAGTCTCATGTTGTTATCTTATAGACGCAATCCAGATCATCATCACTTTCATAATTGCCGACCGGTTTTGTATAGTGCGATCCTTCAACAGGATCCAGGGGTATTATTACGTGTAGTGATTTCTTCTCAAAGATCATCTTTCACTTCTTCAGATTGATTACCCCATTCATATCAGTAGCCCAGTCAATTCCCAGGAGCACAGGCTAGGGATTTCTATCATCCACTATCCCTATTACTTCAAAATTCTACTAGTGCGCTTGCTCTCTCAATGTCCACGGTCACTCCTTGCAGCTGCCCCATGGAGATGATTTTCTATTGATTCACCATCCTTAGCTGAATCGGAGACCATTATAGCGCAGGTCTCCCCATTCAATCCCATGTCTATTTTGGTAGAACATTCACATCTGACCCCAAATCCAAAATGACTTGATCCATTTCTTATTCTCTGATTTGCGTGGTGAGTCTCATTTCACACCCTGTCCTTGTCTTATGGTTACCAATCTTTCGAACTACACGCAGTTCACCTGGCGTGGTCCTAGCACATCTATTGACGAGTTCATGTAACACTTTCATGGCCTTACTGTCGTGTAGTAACTTCATACAGGTTTCCAGGAAAGTTGTGAGCGTAGAAGGATCCATCTCCAGCTTAGGCTTATCCTTACTTCCTAAGGTGGAGGCCTCAATGAAGCTCTTCTTAGCTTCCATGAAGGTTTCACGAGTGCACTCCAAACCAAACTCAGCCTCTTTCTTCGAAGCTTTGCAAACCCATGTATTGTCTTCTAGTTATTTTCCCTTGTCGTGATCCCACTCCTGAGCACTATGTTTACATTCGGATCTTCCTCGTACGACTCAGACCTCATCATTTGAAGGTTCTGAGTCGAGAGTTGGTAGTGCCCCTTTGTCTTGTATCCTAGCTATCAGTGTAGGACAGTCTTCTGTTTCATGATCAAACACCGTGCAATACTTGAACAACGGACGCATTAGATTAGTGCAATCGTGGGCATAGTGTCCTAGTCCTCCTAAATTGTAGAAAATCATCTGTCCACGACCTCTACTAGGTCCTCCCTTACCTTGGCCTCGTCCATGCCCCTGAAATCCTATTCACGCCATCCCTACATTTTGGTCAAGGGGCCACATTTCGGCTTGAACCTTGTAGGTAGGAGTTCTATCCAACATCAATTCATAGCTCCTGCAAGTATGCTCATCATGTCCTATCAACCTACAGAAGTTCTAGAACAGTTGTTGCGGTGCTTGTACATACTTCTATAGCAAGTGATAGTTATCTATGGCATGTTTTCCAGCTACCTGATAGATAGCACACCATGATGCAGGCCCCGCGCTAGGTCTTTCTTGAGCTTCTAGCCTTAAAGGCATCGATCCTCCTCTTGCAATGTAATTTGAAAATATTGGGCAATGGTCTTTGTCGTGACCCTGACTTTTGCATTTCAAGCACCATACTTCCTCGCATACCTCTAGTCAAACCATCCTTTCCTACTTTAGACTTTGCATCTCAAAGCAGAGATTCTACAACTACACGTGGATCTTTTGAACTCCTAGATTAGGATCTTTCATTGGAGTCTCATGTAGTCTCATGGCGATCTCCAAGGCGTCGGCCTGAGTTGTTTTCTTCTACTACAACAACGCGCTCATTAAGTGGGGTAGTAATGAAGCCACAAACCACTCACAATGTTGTCCATCTGTCAAATTCATATTGGCTTCGCGAATTTGATACTTTAATCTTTAATCCAATTCCAAAGATGTCTCACCTAGTTGCATCGCAATCTCTTTGAATCACACAATCAACTGCACCTCAGATTTAGGCCTACTAAATTCCTTATTTAGAGTTGTCTGGATGTCTACTATTCCAACATTTAGGTTATCGTTAGAGTACTTAATATACTAGGTTAGCGCGTGATCTTGCAGAGCACTGACCAATGTCGCCTTCTTTATGTTGTCATATATAACACCTTGAGCTTCCCATACAACCCTCACAACGAACCAAAATTGGTCTGGGTCCTCATTTCCCAAGCCTTTGAACAAAGGAAACTTCATTGTATTTTACATACTGAACCACGGTGGAGGTGGAGGTGGTATGGGTGAAGTTGGAGGCGATGGCGGTGAAGTCAGAGGTGGTGTTGGTGGAGGTGGTATTCACGGGAATCCCTATATTATTAACTGAATAGTGCTTCGCAAAGAAACCTTCACTATTGCTTCTTCATCCCTTGGTGTGTTGGGATGTGTTATATTCTTTCCACGACTAACTTACGTAGTGAACCGGGGGTTAG
>APFE030431238.1:13705-31920 GCA_000404065.3 Pinus taeda
ATGCAAGATTCCTTTGCATGATTTACTCCTTGATTTGCTCCTTCTCTAACTCCGCAACTGACTAGTTATCTCCGGAACTTGTTGTAGGTGTTGAGTCTTCTCATTGATCACCACTATAGTTCATTACCTTGGGATCTTCACCCACTATAGTTCATTACCTTGGGATCTTCACCCAGTAATGCTATATAATGAGCATTGTAACATATTTTCTAATGAATCATTCTTTTCTTCTTTCAATTTTCTTTTAATGTTTTTGCTCTGCAAAGCTGTGTGTTGAACCTTTACTAGCTAGATTCATCTGTGCAGGTTTTCTAACACATTTACAAAAATCTGGCCTATCTATACCCTTACAGACAGATAGGTATTCCTTTCCTTTGTTCGATGACCCGAATGGTGGGCGATCCTTACCTTAGCTTCAGGATGGTGGGCGATCCTGATGCTTCTTATGCTATGCGTTAGTAATTGCTCCAACAGTATTATATCATTAGTATTATAACATTCTACCTTGGACTTTAATTGCGTGGGATCGTTTAATGAATATTCTCACAACACCCAGGGCTTTGTTTGGGTGCATAGTTTTAGAAATGAATTTATTGATTGGCTTTAATAGTTTTATGAATGAATTTGAGCATTATATATGTGTGCGTTAGTGGGGTTAATTAGATTATCGGGTTATTTTTCCAGAATGTATGTTCGTGAATAGGAGCGAGTTGTATTTTTTTGGCGGATCGTTAAGACTCGCCCCTTTCGGTTTCCGTTGATTGTGCAATTCGAAAGCGACAGCTCGGAAGAACCCCGGATATTGATTTAGACGTAGAGATGCCCGCAGGAAGATCCCATTCTATTTTAATTGACGTAGAGATGCCCGCAGGAAGATCCCATTCTATTTTAATTTAGACGTAGAGATGCCCGCAGGAAGATCCCATTCTATTTTAGACGCAGCTTTCTGTTTAACGCAACAATTCAATGGATGTTTTGATTGGTTAAGAAAGCACAGGGTGAAATTAATTTTGATGGCCTTCCTTTTCTCCACACTCGGTTTTATTATTGTTATTTACGGTCAAAGGGTGTGCCTGTTGCAATATATCGTTTCGTTGCAGTAATATCGTTCGGTAGGGTTTTCAGTGAGCATATTCTAAACAGAGCGTACGTACGATTTCGAACCTGGTTGTTGGCCCGGGACCACAAGTACCAGATACCTTTTCATGGGTAGGAACCAGATGTACTTCATATGTATCTGTCTTTCCACTTAAACCAAAATCGGCTTCAATATATCCTTACACTTTCAGGCCTCTTTGAGAGTGCTATATATAATTGTGTTTATAATTATTACCTGTTCATTGTTACTTTAATCCTTTCTTTTTTTCACCTCAAACCCAAGCAAGCATTGCTTAGTTGAATCTATTCTTGAATAAATTCATCAAATATTTTGTTTAAATCTGTTCAAAGGGCAACTCGAACTCAAACTCATGCCGCCCTTATTCCTTCTGTCTCTGTTTGGTTTAACATGAACCCAAGGCGTAGGTCAGAAGCCAATAGCCCAAGGTGCATACCTGCCAACCGAATTGAATCCTGACGTGAATTAGAATAAATATAAGTTTTGGGTACATTCGCGGAATCTTGTTGTTTCCTTAGCCTTTATGCTTTACACATATCTTGTGTTGTCTCTACATTGCTATGTTTCTAGGTTGGAGCCGGAGTTTATTGTTTTTATTGTTTTTACTTGGTAACGATTTTTGCCCGGGGAAGCTCCAGATTCCAATAGAGAAGAACCCAGAAATTCTTACAACTTTATTTTATTTTTTTTAATATTAGTTAAAGTCTTTTTTTATTTCAAGTTATTCCCAGCACAAAAATCAAAATCAAATCTGGGAAAAATATGTAGAAGTCTTTCTTTATTAGGAAAAATACAGGGGAGAATGAAATTATGATAGATCATATGCAAGAGTGGGAAATAGGATTGTGATGATGATGAGAAGATAAAACAGTCATACTACTTGACATTGATTTTTGTTTTAACCAGTTAGGTGGCAAAGATTATTTCTTCCTCTTTGTTATTAATGATTAAGTAGTTTTATCAATTATATCACAACCTGTTTATTTATTTTTTAATCAAAGTTTTCAATGTAGCATTTATTTTCACTAAGAGAAAAATATTTACCAAGAATCTGTATTGTCCATTTAGAATTTCGAAAATAAACATGTATTTTGTCATCATATATTTTATTATATTTCGTTATTCATTATTTTATTTTATATTTTAATTTAAAAAATATATAACATTTAATTGTTGAGTATTAAAATTATATATACACGATGAACTTCGATTAATAAAAACATGTTATTGATGTATTCAAGTTAAAAGTAAGTTACCAAATGTATTTTTCTTATTTATTTTCCATATGTAATTGTTAGATTTAATTGTTATTATATTAAATTTATAAATTATATTATATTTGAATCACTTTACATAATAATAATATATTCATGTTTTTTTTTCATCATTTCTCATGCCTTATGAGTTTATGATTATATATATATATAGAGAGAGAGAGAGAGATAATGCATTTTTTTTAATGAATTGTGCATTTAATTATGTTACAAGTTGTTAGGAAGGGTTTGTATACTAACAATATCATTTCAATGTTGTATGTTGCAGAAAATTGATCAATAACAAAATTGCGAGTGGATGGAAGACCTTATCTATTTTTGTCTATTGTAGTGATTTAATTAGGGAAAATTATTTTTTTCTTTAGATGTCTTCATCAAAGAATGTACATGAACACAAACTACCATTAATAAAAGGAGTAGGCTTTTTTTTGTTGGAGGGGAGTTCAACCCCTCCAAAAGGCTCTTAGGAAGGTTGAATGGAACCCTCCTTTGAGTTGTGTTCCTTGTCCTCATGGTTTTCATGATCTTTAGTTTATAGTAACTCCAATATGCACAAACACAAATATGTCATTTTATTATCATAATAATTTATAAGCATGCTTTAAACATCTTCCCAACATACACACAAATGGAAAAATCAGTTTTATTCACTTAAATCATTTAACATTTTTTCAATGTTTTAAACATCTTCCCCACATACACACAAATAACAAAGCCAATCTCATTCACATAAATTACTTAACATTTTTTCAATTTTTTAAACAACTTCCCCACATACACACAAATGACAAAACCACTTTTATTCAATTAAATTATATAACATTTATAACCTACATTTATTTATATTTTATAATTTATATTTTTTTTGGGTTTGGATGATTGTCATGTTATAAAGTATTATGAAAAAAGTGAGACTTAAGATTCAAATCTCTTATAAAGGAAAAAAAAGGATAACATGATATTTATGTAATAGCATCAATATGTAATAACACATATCAATTAATTATTTAATATTAAAATCAATATAATACAATAAATTTTATTAATTTTATTTAAAATTTTCATTAATTTTAATAATTTATAATTTTATTTTTCATAATACTATAATTTAATAATGTGGAAAAAATGTTAATTCTAAAACATTGTTAATCATAGTAGGGTAAGCTAAAGTAGGCTAGACTAGAGTAGGGTAGGCTTGGGTAGGCTAGGGTAGACTGGAGTAGGCTAGGCAAGAATATTCTATGCTAGAGTACACTAGAGTAGAGTAGCTAGCATAGGGTAAGCAAAAGTAAACTAGACTAGAGTAGGGTAGGGTAGGGTAGGGTAGGGTAGGTTAGACTAGAGTGTGCTAGGCTAGGGTGGGTAGGCTAGGCTAGAGTGGACTGGGCTAGGCTATGCTAACCTAGAGTAGGCTAGGCAAGAATAGACTAGGCTAGAGTAGACTAGGGTAGAGTAGCTAGTCTAAGGTAATCTAAAGTAGGCTAGACTAGAGTAAGCTAGGCTAGGCTAGGCTAGAGTGGGATAAGCTAGGCTAGGCTAGAGTAGGGTAGAGTAGGCTAGGCTAGAATAGGGTAGAGTAGGCTAGGCTTGGCTAGAGTAGGGTGGTGTAGGCTAGGCTAGGTTGGGATAGAGTAGGCTAGTAGGCTAGGCTAGGCTAAAGTAGGTTAGACTAGGCTAGGAAAGAGTAGGTTAGGCTATAGTAGGCTAGACTAGACTAGGTTAGGGTAAGGTAGGCTAGCCTAAGGTAAGCTAAAGTAGGCTAGACTAGAGTAGGGTAAGGTAGGGTATGACTTAGAGTAGGCTATGCAAGAATAGACTAGACTAGAGTAGGCTAGGGTAGAGTAAGTTAGGCGAGGTTAGGCTAAGCTAGTGTAGGTTAGGTTAGAGTAGGCTAGGCTAGAGTAGGCTAGAGTGGGTTAAACTAGGCTAGGCAAGAGTAGGTTAAGCTATAGTAGGTTAGGCTACGGTAGGCTAGCCTAGGGTAAGCTAAAGTAGGCTAGACTAGAGTAGGGTAGGCTAGGGTCGGCTAGAGTAGGTTAGGCTAGGGTAGAGTAGGCTAGAGTGGGTTAAACTAGGCTAGGCAAGTGTAGGTTAAGCTATAGTAGATTAGGGAGTAGGTTAAGCTATAATAGATTAGGCTACGGTAGGCTAGCCTAGGGTAAGCTAAAGTAGGCTAGAGTAGAGTAGGGTAGGCTAGGGTTGGCTAGAGTAGGTTAGGTAAGAATATACTAGGCTAGAGTAGGGTAAGTTAGGCTAGGCTAGGCTAGGCTAGGCTAAGTGTAGGTTAGGCTAGAGTATGTTAGGTTAGTCTAGGCTAGGTGAGGTCAGGCTAAACTAGGCTAGTATAGGCTAGGCTAAGGTGGAGCTAGGGTAGGCTAGGGTAGGCTCAAGTTGGCTAAAATAGGGTAGGATAGGGTAGGCTAGAGTCGGCTAGGCTAGGGTAGGCTAGAGTCTGCTAAGGTAGTCTAGGTTAGGGTAGACTAGAGTAGGCTAGGCTAGGCTAAATGAGGGTAGACTAGAGTAGACTAGGCTGGGATAGAGTAGGATAGGCTAGGTTAAGTTAGGCATGAGTAGGCTATGCTAAAGTAAGTTATGCTAGGTTAGGAGAGAGTAGGGTAGGTTGGGTGAGACTAGGTTAGGCTGGGCTAGAGTAAGTTATGCTAGATTAGGATCGAGTAGGCTAGGCTAGGCTAGGCTAAAGTAGGCTAGGGTAGGGTAGAGTAGGCTAGGCTAGGCTAGGTTAGAGTAGGTTAGGGTAGGGTAGAGTAGGCTAGGCTATATTAGGATATAGTAGGCTATGGTAGGGTAAAGTAGTCTAGGCCAGGCAAGAATAGACCAAGCTAGAATAGACTAGGGCTAAGCTAGGCGAGGCTAAGCTAGTATAGGTTAGGCTAGAGTACGCTAGGCTAGAGTATGCTAGGCTAGGCTAGGCAAGAGTGGGTTAGACTAGGCTAGGCAAGAGTGGGTTAGGCTATAGTAGGTTAGGCTATGGTAGGCTAGCCTAGGGTAAGCCAAAGTACGCTGACTAGAGTAGGGTAGGGTAGGTTAGGCTAGGCTAGGCTAGGCTAGGCAAACCTAGAGTAGACTAGGCTGTAGTAGACTAGGTTAGAGTAAGTTAGGCTATAGTAGGTTAGGCTACAGTAGACTAACCTAGGATAATCCAAAGTAGGCTGACTAGAGTAGGGTAGGGTAGGGTAGGCTAGGCTAGGCCAAGATGGTGTAGGTTATGCTAGAGTATGATAGGCTAGGCTAGGGTAGGCTAGAGTCAGCTAAGCTAGGGTAGGATAAGGTAGGCTAGAGTCGGCTAGGCTAGGGTTGGCTAGGCTAAGCTAGGATAGAGTGGGCTAGGCTAGGCTAGACTAGGCTAAAGTAGACTTATGCTAGAGTAGGGTAGAGTAGGCTAGGCTAAGTTAGAGTAGGGTAGAGCAGGGTAGGTTAGAGTAGGGTAGAGTAGAGTAGGCTAGGCTAGTCTAGTCTAGGTTGGGTTGGGTTGGGTAGAGTAGGCTAGGCTAGGCTGGAGTACAATAGGGTAGGTTAAGCTAAATTATGCTAAAGTAGGATAGGCTAGTTTAGGCTTGAGTAGTCTAGTAGGTTAGGCCTGGAAAAAGTAGGTTAGAATAGGCTAGGAAAGAGTAGGTTAGGCTAAAGTAGGCTAGCCTAGGGTAAGCTACAGTAGGCTAGGCTAGACTAGAGTAGGCTAGGCTAGGCTAGGATAGAGTAGGCTAGGCTAACCTAGAGTAGGATATGCAAGAATAGACTACGATAGAGTAGGCTAGGGTAGAGAAAGTTAGGCTAGGCTAAGCTAGTGTAGGTTAGGTTAGAGTATTTTAGGCTAGAGTAGGCTAGTAGGATTGGTTAGGCCAGGCGAGAGTAGGTTAGGTTGTAGTAGGCTAGATTAGAGTAGGCTAGGTTAGGCTAGGCTAGGCTAGGCTTGAGTAGGGTAGGGAAAAATAGACTAGGCTAGAGTAGGCTAGGCTAAGGTAGGCTAGCATAGAGTATAAAGCTAAAGTTGGCTAGACTATAGTAGGGTAGGCTACAGTAGGATAGGCTAACCTAGAGTAGGATAGGAAAGAATAGACTAGGCTAGAGTAGTCTAGGGTAGAGTAAATTAGGTTAGGCTAGGTTAGGATAGGCTAAGCTAGTGTAGGTTAGGCCAGAGTATGTTAGGCTAGAGTAGGCTAGGCTACAGTAGGCTAGTAGGCCAGGCTTAGCTACGCCAGAGCAGGTTAGGCTATAGTAGGTTAGACTAGAGTAGGGTAGGGAAGAATAGACTCGGCTAGAGTAACTTAGGCTAGGCTAGGCTAGGCTAGGCTAGGCTAGGCTAGGCTAGGCTAGGCTAGGCTAAGCTAGTGTAGGTTAGGGTAGAGTACGTTAGGCTAGAGTAGGCTAGGCTCTAAGTAGGCTAGTAGGCTACGCTAAGCAAGAGTAGGTTAGGCTATAGTAGACTAGACTAGAGTAGGTTAGGCAAAGGTAGGCTACGGTAGGTTATCTTAGGGTAAGCTAAAGTAGGCTAGACTAGAGTAGGGTAGGCTAGGTTAGGTTAGAGTAGGCTAGGCTAACCTAGAGTAGGTTAGGCAAGAATAGACTAGGGTAGAGTAAGTTAGGCTAGGTTAGGCTAGGCTGAGCTAGTGTAGGTTAGGCTAGAGTATGCTAGGCTAGGCCTGACTAGGCTAGGCTAGGCTAGAGTACGTTAGGCTATAGTAGTTAGGCTAGGCTAGACTAGGCTACAATATGCTAGGGTAGGTTATGCTAGAGTAGGATAAGCTAGGATATTCTAGAGTAGGCTTGGCTTGGTCATGCTATGCTAGGTTATGCTAGGTAGCTAGGCTAGGTGAGGCCATGCTAAACTAGGCTAGGTTAGGCTAGGCTAGGCTAGGCGAGGCTAGGCTATGCTAGGCTAGGCTAGAATTAGCTAAGTTAGGGTAGGATAGGTTAGGGTAGCATAGAGTAGGCTAGACTAAAGTAGGTTAGGCTAGATTAGGCTTAAGTGGACTAGGCTAGGTTAGGTTAGGCTAGGCTAGGCTAAAGTAGGGTAGAGTATGGTAGGTTAGGTTTGATTAGAGTAGGCTAAGCTAAGGTAAGCTAGGGTAGGTTAGGTGAGAGTAGGATTTCCTAGAGTTAGATATGCTAGGTTAGGAAAGAGTAGGGTAGGTTGGGTTAGACTAGGTAAGGTTAGGTTATGCTATGCCATATCACACTAGGCTAAAGTAGGCTAGGCTAGGATAAGTTAAGCTAGACTAGAGCAGGCTCGATTAGAGTAGGCTAGGCTAGAGTAGGGTAGGATAGTCAAGGCAAGCCTCCATTGGATTAGGCTAGGCTAGGCTAAAGTAGGGTAGACTAGAGTAGGCTAGTATAGGCTAGGCTTGGCTAGAGTGGGTTAGGCTAGAGTAGGCTAGGTTATGGTAGGCTATGCGAGAGTAGGTTGTGCTAGAGTAAGCTATGCTAGGTTAAGAAAGAGTAGGGTAGGTTGGGTTAGACTAGGTTAAGCTAGGCTGGGTTATGCCAAATTACACTAGGCTAAAGTAGGCTATTCTAAGCTAAACTAGAGTAGGCTAGGTTGGAGTAGGGTCGAATAGGCAAGGCTAGCCTCCACTAGATTAGGCTAGGCTTAAGTAGACTGGGTTAGGGTTTCCTAAAGTAGAGTAGACTAGAGTAGGCTAGTATAAGCTAGGTTAGGCTAGGCTAGGGTGGGCTAGGGTAGGCTAGGTTGGGCAAGGATATGGTAGGCTAGGCGAGAGTAGGCTATGCTAAAGTAAGTTAGGTTAGGATAGGGTAGGTTGGCTTGGGCTAGGGTGTGTTGGGATTCCATATTACATTAGGCTAAAGTACGCTAAAGTAGGCTGAGCTAGACTAGAGTAGAGTAGGCTAGGTTAGGCTAGGCGAGGATAAGGTAGGTTAAGCGAGGGTAGGCTATGCTAGAGGAAACTATGTTAGGTTAGGATAGAGTAGGTTAGACTGGATTAGGCTAGGCTAGGTTATTCTAGATTACACTAGGCTAAAGTAGGTTAGGTTAGGCTAAGCTAAGATAGAATAGAGCAGGCAAGGATATGTTTGGCTAGGTTAGAGTAGGCTAGGCTAGAGTAGAGTACGATAGGCAAGCCTAGCCTCCATTAGATTAGGCTAGGTTTAAGTAGACTAGCTTAGGCTAGGATAGGATATGCTAGGGTAGCCTAAAGTAGGGTAGACTAGAGTAGGCTAGTATAAGCTAGGTTAGTTTAGGCTAGGCTAGGCTAGGCTAGGCGAGAGTAGGCTATGCTAGAGTAAGCTAGGTTAGGTAGGGTAGGTTGGGTTGGGATAGGTTGGGTTGGGTTGGGCTATGCCATATTACACTAGGCTAGAGTAGGCTAGAGTAAGCTAGACTAGAGTAGGTTAAGTTAGACTAGAGCAAGCTAGTTTATGCTAAGATAGGTTAGAGTAGGCTAGGCTAGGCAATATTAGGTTAGGTTAGGCTAGAGTAGGCTAGCCTACTCTAGGCTAGAGTAGGCTATCCTACTCTAGGCTAGAGTAGGTTAGCCTACTCTAGGCTAGAGTAGGTTAAGCTAGGATGGCTAGAGTAGAATAGCCTAAGCTAGGCTAGAGTAGGTTAGTGTAGGCTAAGCTCGACTAGGTTAGGTTGTAGTAAGCTAGGCTACAATAGGATAGGCTAGAGTACATTACTATGGTAGGTTAGGTTAGGCTAGGCTAGGCCTAGGCTTAAGTAGACTAGATTAGGCTAGGATAGGATAGGCTAGGGTATCCTAAGGTAGGGTAGACAGATTAGGCAAGTATAAGCTAGATTAGGTTAGGCTAGGCTAGGCTAGGCTAGGAAAGGATATGGTAGGCTATGCTAGAGTAAGCTACGTTAGGCAGGGTAGGTTGGATTGGGCTGGGTTATGCCATATTACACTAGGCTAGAGTAAGCTAGGCTAGAGTAGGTTAAGCTAGACTAGAGCAAGCTAGGCTATGCTAAGATAGGCTAGAGTAGGCTAGGCTAGGTAAGATTAGGCTAGGATAAGATACACTAGAGTAAGTTAGGCTATAGTAGGCTAGGGTAGAGTAGGATATGCTACGCTAGGCTAGAGTAGGCTAAGTTAAAGTATGCTAGGCTATAGTAGGCTACGATAGGCTATTCTAAGCTAGCTAGAGTATGCTAGGGTAGAGTGAGCTAGGCTAGTCTAGGCTAGAGAAGGCTAGAATAAGCTAAGCTAGAGTAGACCAGGCTAGAGTAGGCTAGGTCATGATAGGCTAGGATAGAGTCGTTTAGGCTAGGATAAGATACACTAGAGTAAGTTAGGCTATAGTAGGCTAGGGTAGAGTAGGATATGCTACGCTAGGCTAGAGTAGGCTAAGTTAAAGTATGTTAGGCTAGAGTAGGCTAAGTTAAAGTATGATATGCTAGAGTAGGCTAAGATAGGCTATTCTAAGCTAGGTTAGTTTGGGCTAGAGTAGGCTAGGCTAAGCTAGGATGGAGTAGGCTAGGATTGAGTAGGCTAAGAAGGCTAGAGTAGGCTTGGTTAGAGTAGGATAGGCTACGATGAGCTTAAGTAGGCTAGGATAGGCTAGACTAGAGTCATTTAGGATAGAGTAGGGTAGGCTAAGTTGGATTTAGCTAGGCTAGAGTAGGATAGACTAAGATACAATAGAGTAAGCTAGGATAGGTTAGGCTAGAGTTGGCTAGGTAGAGTAGGTTATATCAGGTTAGGCTAAGGCTAGAGTAGGCTATTATAGGCTATTCTGAGCTAGGCTAGGTTTGTCTAGAGTAGGCTAGGCTGAACTAGGTTGGAGTAGGCTAAAGTAGGCTAGGCTAAAGTAGGCTAGGATCGAGTAGGCTAGGCTAAGCTAGGCTAGAGTAGGTTAGGCTACACTACGGTAGGCTATGTGTAACTAGACTAGAGTAGGCTTATAAAGAGTAGGAAACAATAGGCTAAGTTAGGTTGGGTTAGATAAGTTAGTCTAAAGTAGAATAGGCTACACTAGTCTAGCCTTCGAGTAGGATATGCTAGGCTAGAGCATTTTAGAGTGGGGTAGGCTAGGATAAATTGTAGTAGGCTTATCTAGGCTAGGCTAGGATAGGCTTGGAGTAAGATATGGTAGCCTAATCTAGGATAGGCTTGGGTAAGCTAGAATAGGATAACCTTGATTAGGTTAGAGTATTCTAAAAGACATTATGCTATAGTAGGTTAGAATAGGAAATGCTAGGCCAGGGAAGGATAGAGTATTGTATGGTAGGTTAATCTAGAGTAAGTTAAGCTTGAGTAGACTAAGCTAGAATAAGCTAGGATATGGTAAGTAGGAGTAGGCTAGAGTAGGATAGACTATAGTAGGGTATGATAGGACATGCTAAAGTAGGTTAAGTTAACATATGCTAGGCTAGAGAGGGACAGACTAGAGTAGGATAGGCCAAGGTAGGTTAGGTTAAGGTTTGCTAGGTGATCCGAGAGGATCCTAATTAAAAGGCATAGAATTCAAATTTCCTAAAATATAATGGAAATAACACCTTATTGAAGGGCTCAATGAAGTAATTCCAATGCAGCTTGAATAGGCAAAGCTAGGCTAGGGAAGGCTAGAGTATTGTATGTTAGGTTAATCTAGACTAGGTTAAGTTTGAGTAGACTAAGCTACAATAATTTAGGATATGGTAAGCAGGAGTAGGCTAGAGTAGTTTAGACTAGAGTAGGTTATGATAGGACATGCTAGAGTAGGTTAAGTTAACATAGGCTAAGCTAGAGAGGGACAGACTAGAGTAGGATAGGCTATGGTAGGTTAGGTTAAGGTTTTCTAGGTGATCCGAGAGGATCCTAATTAAAAGGCATAAAATTCAAAGTTCCTAAAAGCTAATGGAAATAACTCCTTGTTGAAGAGCTCGATGAGGTAATTCCAATGCAACTTGAATTGTGTCGAATGGAGTCTGCATGTGAAATATATAGCAACTTGAAGATTTTGACCAATGGGTAAAAAGTTAAAGTAAAAGCATGTAGAAATTAATGTGCAGATTCAATACTACTCATGAAATTTGCTAAATCACAAGACTTGAAGCTACTCTACTGATGTGCAGAAGTTAATTCACCATCTAAAACAAGAATCATAGACATGCCAAGAGCCATGTCACCTCAGTTAAATACCTTCAAGTATTATGCTGAAACTGAAATTCAAATTTTAATCTAGTTTGACCAAGGAAAAGTAAAAACTAGATTTTATTGCTACATTTTCAACACTCCTGTTGTGGTCGGTAAATCCCCTCTGCGGACAGAGGCGATCCCACTAGCCCGATAGGGGTCTAGCAACAATAAAAAACGATGCATGCAAGCTCCTAATTGCATAATCAAAAGGTTGTTCAAAAAGACCTACCTGGAATCCAACGCTATTTTGTCGTGGAAGAAACGTCGCTCCTGTCCTCTAGCTTTGGCCGGTCACTATCCTCGCGTTCCACGCATGGACACCTGCACAAATAAAGAACAATCCAAAACAAGCATAAAATCCAATATCATACAATTATATATCAGTCAAGCAGGATATAACTCAAATATTACCAGAAGAATACATGAGTGGAACTATAATAACAGTCGTTCATTATTTAATAAAATCAGAGAAGAATTACAACCAGTTAAGGCTTGACGCTACAAATCTCCTCCAACTGGGTCAGCAGTTAGGCATGTCTTGCAAAGTCACTTCTTTCTCTCAAAATTTCGGCAGCATAACTTCTCTCTCAGCTCTTACTATCAATCTAACATAATCTTAGCTTACTTTAGCTCAAAACTTCAACACTCTGACTCTAGCATTCCAAAACTAGCTGGTTCAATGCAGGATGATAGTGGTTTATAGACTGAAGAGGAGAAAGTATTCATCGTATCCGGACATTTACTGAAGATTTGGTATTGTCCCATAATAGCCTTTGGAATGAGTTTTCATGGATGAAAAAGACGACACTCGATCATATCCATGGGATTTTTCCTCAGAGGACTGCATAGGTAATGGAGGAAAAAACACTTCAGTGCGCGTTGGCCAAAAATCATGACTAATTTTGTGTGGCGCGGGCTTTGTTCTGTGACAGCGCGTCTATGGGTGCACCCTCTTTGTAGGAACTGAGCCATTGGCGCGGGTTAGACACTGTGGACCCGCGCTAATGAAAAAGGGCATTTTTTAGGGTTAATCTTCAAAAGGTGTCTTCAGGGATATTGAAGTTCATACTTAGGAGACTCAATGCAAGTGTTTTCAAGTTGTGTCACTGGTCACAGGTCCGTAAATGTGTCCTCCAATGTGTGACAGCGGGGGTAACAAGGATGGTGACCAACGGTGACAAATTACTGCGTAACAGATGCCCCCTAAAGCATGAGCCTCGAGAGAGAGAGAGGTGAAGTGCTTTACAAGATCATACCCAACTGCCGCCGAGAATCTGCATAGAGAGATACAGTATGATAGTTCAAGTACATGATATATGTGGTATGGACGCAGCCATCCATTGACAGAGTACATAACAATCAAGATCCGTAGTATGGACGCAGCCATCCAGTTGGGATCGATGAATAGACTCAGGTATGGTCGTAGCCATCCAGTGAAAAGAGTCATGTATCAAAATCACACCTGGATTACAACAGACACAATCCAGGGTCTTGCGCTCCACCTCGACCCGAACACAAGTACAATTTCAAGCATGCGAAAATGTAAGGTGAAGTCGAACATGCATGAACATCGTCTGATTACCAGCCAATAATGAAAGTTGTTAACAGGCGCGAGAGGTACCACCAGTAATGACAATGGTCCTCAAGGTACTATAGGTACAATCTACGGCGTGTGAATGAGTGAGTCGACGTCGAACACCCGCAGAGTCATCCGATCAGAGGTCAATGACGAAAACCTCGCGTCGAATACGAAGAACCTGCCATTGAGGCATGCAGGCTCCAAGGTACCAGAAGGGAGTCTTTAGGTCACTTTCCTGGATAATGAGATGAAGTCGATAGGAAGTGATCTTCGTCGAAGGTGGGCCATAATGTTTCCCACATCATCGACACGAGACGGGAAGAGACAATGTTGTGAAATGAGATTTATGAACTATCAGACAGAGGTGATTTCTTTCAGAGGTCAACTTCTCTTGAACATATTGGCGGCACGACAGTGAAGTTGGCAATATTTGACGTCAATAGATCAGAGGTCATGATGACGAGGCAATGAGCAGATGAGAGGTCAAATAGGATCACCCAAACCCACGGAGGCAAGTGAAAAACCAAATCAGATATCCCCACCCTGACACGAAAGCAGAGAAGTGCCATGTTCAAGAGCGACATACTGCCGACACGACTGTAATTACGGTTCCAAAATTTCTTTTTCCCCCGCCATTTTTGGCGAGTACCCCGATTATTTTTAATAAGCTTGATGGGGATAGCATATGCTTGTGGTGTAAGTTCGACCTTCGGTCGAATCCAACCTAGTAGAAGTTTAACGAGCCCTAGGGAGGAGAAGCTCAAGTTTCGTCATAATGAAGAATCCAATGTCGTCAGGGTTTAACGAGTCCGACATTGGTAAAACTCAGAGTCTTTTTCATGTTTAGAGAGTTTGAAAAAGACACGGAAAAGAAAACTCCAGAGGTCCTTTTTCGTAAAGTTGTGTCTCTCAGGTCCGAAAAAGTGTAAAATG
The DNA here is from genome assembly GCA_000404065.3 of Pinus taeda. Lineage (NCBI taxonomy): Eukaryota > Viridiplantae > Streptophyta > Pinopsida > Pinales > Pinaceae > Pinus > Pinus taeda. Next base: position 27,707 of record APFE030431238.1, read on the forward strand.
ATACCCGAAAGAACCGCCCGATCATTACGACCGAGGAGTACTTTTCATGAGTAGTGATTTTGATCTGAAAAAAGTAAAAAAGGGATCAAAATCACGTCGTTTCGCAACCATTAACGAGTTTGAAATGACAAAAACCCGGTAATCTTTTTGTGTTTTAACAGTCGATAAAAGAACTTAAAACGACCGCCCCTTAGTAATCGTTTAATGAGCCAAGAGGGACAACTCGGCGATCTTTTCCGCTTCAAAAGGTCAGGAAAAGAGATGAAAGCGGACCATTAGTAACATTTTCTTGTGTTTTTCCGAGCTTGAAAAATTTAAAAAGACGCTCGTTTAGACTACACCAGTCCCTGTCATCATTCGACCAACAGTGTAAAGCCTATTTCGACACAAAAATACCTTAAAAATACTTAATATTAACACTTCTAATGTATTTTTGGGCTAAAATAGTGCTATAAATAGTAAAAAGTAAAAAAACAAATTTACTTTTCACCTTTTACCTCATAAGTTCACTGTTGGAGGGTTTCCAGTGCAAAATTCACCTGCTGATTGTGACCAATCCGGGATACAGTTCGAGTCGCCGTCTGCAACAGGTAAGAGGCCTCATCCTAAGCTTCATTTTCATTCCATTTTTTCTAGTTTTCATATTTTAGCTCCCTGCAAGGGGATTTGAAAATTTTTAGGTCCGCGCCATTGGTGCGGGTTTCCGGCACGGGACCGCGCTAATGGCGAAATTTTTCTATAGAGGCCGCGCCATTAACGCGACTGTTTTAGAAACAGTCGCGCCAATGGCGCGATCTCAATTTCTGCCAAATTGGACTGTTAAATTTACAAATTTCTTTCAAATTATGTTTCAATATTTATCTAATGATTGAAATTTATCCTTTGTTTGCAGGATTTCGCTAAAAATGGTGCTAGAATGGAAAGAACGAGAGCACAGCGTAGTTGATGCCCTAGCTTTAGCAGATGATGATTGTATGACTGCGCTGAGATACTGCGGGCTCAAGAAGTTTTTTCATACCTCCTACCTATGCGCACAACTTGAGCTACTACGTTTCATAGTAGACGCTTGGGATGTAGAGGATCAGGTGTTCCGCCTGAAGGACCAGACATTGGAATTGGATGTTTCCGATGTCTATTTTATTACAGGTTTATCACGAGGGGGTGCACGTCCCATTTTGACAGGCAGTCGACCTTCTGCAGAGAAGATCGAGGAGGTGAAAGATAGAATATGTCCTGAGGCACGTTTTGGCATGAATAGCAGGAAAATAGATATCAACACGATTCCCAGCTTGGTTCTGCGAATCATTTTGTTTACCATTACCCGGGCAGCAGGTATACAGGCACCCCATGAGGCCAGCAAGAATCACTTGTTGTTGGCCACCGAGTGTCTGCATCCTACAGTGTTTGATTGGGCTTCAGCGGTGACGACCAATATCAAACGACAGCTTACCAAATGTAAGCGGGATGGAAACAAACAGTTTGGGTATGGGTCGATCCTGGTGACCTTCTTTCTAGAGCGGTTGTCGATTTTTCGGGTACCTGGAGGGATAGTAGCAGATCTAGTGCTGAGGGTGCCGAGGTTGCATCGGTGGGCAAAACTTATGCCCAGAGGAGGAGGGGGCCAACAGATGTCCTGGAAGCCCGAGTTCTTCATTTGGCCCTGACATCATATGATAGTCGTTGAGGATTGGCCCTATGCGGGCACGGATTTCACCAGAGATCCCGATCTCCCTCTACCTGACGGAGAGGATTGGGATGAGGAGCTGGGTAAGAACTCTATGTTTTTTAATATTTTTTAATTTTTTTTTTGTTAATACATGTCTATTTTCTAACAGCGTCTATATATGTATACAGATGTTGGCGCAGAGCGACCAGCTGACGTGCCCCATAATGTGCGTAGAGCACAACCCGTAGTAGACCCTCAGATAGAGGGTGAGGATGATCTTGTGCAGAACCTTGAGGCACTAACTCGAGGTATCCCAGACTACGGCAGATTGGCAGATGTTCCTAGAGCTTACCAGAGGCATACGGTGGGGGTGTCTACTCGTGTCCATCGTCTGTTGAGATGCTTGGTACGAGCAGTGACATGCTATCACGAGCATAACCGTGCTTAAACATCTGGGTTTCATTTTTGCACATTTTTGAGGAGTGTACCATCAGCGGCTGTATAGACTTTTGACATGTATTATTTTTGTAACGCGCGGGGCGCGAACACTTTGACTCACGTATATATATATATATATATATATATTTTTGGATGGATCTTTTACATGTGATGATGTTGTAATTATGCTATGAAAATGTATCAGTTGCATAACATGTGACCCATGCGTTTTTGTATTTTTATATGCTTATGTTTATCCCTAGATGGATCTTGTACATGTGATGATGTGTTTTATATGCTATGCGACTGTTGGACACATATGTAATCTAATGTATCTAGTGCATAACAAACGACCCATTGGAACGTATTTACACGCATATAATTTATACAAAATTTTATTTTTTATACAAGCTTAAAAGCACGTGGCATACATGCAAACTATGCTTGATGGGAAGTGAAACAGGCGTGCCCCCAAACATCGTGTATCAATGTGATGTATCAAACCGAGGTATATGCCCCCCAAGCTTCAATCCATTGAAAATGGGTTGAAGGTTGAGCAAATGGTTATGTGTCCGAAAAACACGAACACACGTTTCATTGTTTTAACGAGGTTGACATTATGAATATGAACTATCCTCGAAATAAACAGTTTCATTATTTTAACGAGGTTGAGACATTGACAAAACTATCCTCGATACTTGTTTCATTGTTTAACGAGCTTGACACAAGATCAGGAACTATGCTCGACACTTGTTTCATTGTTTAACGAGCTTGACACAAGATCAAGAACTATGCTCGACAACTCTGCTCGGCCGTGTATTCGACGGCCTCTCCCCGGTCAGTGAAGCAAAGTCTGATGCACAAACAGGGCTTTGCTTCTTCTTCGACTGGACCGTTCATTTTTTAAGGAGCTTGACATAGGAGGATGAACTATGCTCCAACCAATCATGTTTCATTTTTTAACGAGGTTGCCACAAGATCAAAACCATCCTCGAGATTCCTTGTTTCATTTTTTAAGGAGCTTGATAGAGGGAAAAACTATGCTCCGCCCAGTCTTCATCATAATGAAGAGGAAGCCGGGGCTTCTAGGAGTGGCGCTCCCGATGGGAGATCAAAGCCGTGGAGACTGGGATTTAATGCCCCCAAAGCACTAGTGACGATGTCGGTAGTGCTGGATAGAGGCGTGGGAAAGGTACTCACATAGTTGACCTGCGAGGAGGCAGAGACAACTGGCGGATGAGAACCGGGAGGAGGTGACAACGGCAGAGGGGGGCTAAAGAACGATAATTGGTCAATAGTGACAATTCTTCCATTGTGTGGAAAGCAGACCACACGGAAAAGCGAAGAAACGATAGCCCCCATGGCATAAATATAGTCACGACCAAGGAGAAAATTGTTACCAAGAGCACTTTGGATAACCATTACGTCTATATAGACGGTTTTGCCCCCCAGAGTAATAGGTAGCTGTGGGAGGATTCCTAAAGATTGACATGCTCTTCCGTCAAAAGCCAGCAGAGTATGCATGATCGGCTTAAGCGGCGGGGAACCGAGAGCTTGCCAAGTAGTATACAACATAAGACTAGCCGATGCGCCTTCATCCATGACGGTGCCTGGTAGGGCGGTGTCATAGGCATGTACAGTAATCTGGAAAGGTACATGGGATGGAAGGCGGTAAGAGGTCAGGTGACTCCAATCAAAGGAGATAGCTGAACTGCTGGGTGGGGGAATCATATGACTGCCCCCATGCTCGAACGGAGCCGGAGAAGGACCCTCTGATTCGATAAGGATAAGAGGATCGCCGTCAGACTCGTGAGAATCTGACGAAACATTAAGAACCTATTTATGACTGTCGTCCAGAACAGGTTGGTCAACTGGTGGTAAACTCGAACTGACATGATCGTCGACCAATGGTTGATCGGGAACAGGCTGGGTGGAGACAGGTGCAGGAAGAGGAGACTGAACAAGAGAGGTATGCAAACCAACCTTGTCATCAGTAGAAGGACAATCTGCAGTTGCAGAAAGACGCTGATATCCAGCGGGGAGTTGGGGTGGGGGATCTGCAAGACTTTCCAATACAGAGGAGGCTTTGTCCATGAGTGGGCAAAGGTGA
>APFE030431238.1:31930-126653 GCA_000404065.3 Pinus taeda
AATACATGGATATATTTCCTTAAGAAGAAATCTGAAGTCTTTGACAGGTTTAAAGACTTTAAGGCTCTGGTGGAAAATCAGACAGAGAAGAAGATAAAGGTACTGAGGATAGATAATGGTGGTGAATTCTGCAGCAAGGAATTTGAAGAATTTTGTAAGAAGTGTGGTATAGCACGGCAGAAGACTACTCAATATACACCTCAGCAAAATGGAGTCACAGAAAGAATGAACAAGACGTTGATGGAAAGGGCAAGAAGCATGCTCAGTGGTGCCAGGTTAGGACAAGAATTCTGGGCAGAGGCGGCTGATACTGCATGTTACTTGGTCAACAGATCACCTTCATCAGCGTTGGAGGATAAGACTCCGCAAGAAGTATGGACTGGTAAGAAACCCTCTCTTTCACATCTGAGGGTATTCTGATGTGATGCATATGTACATGTTCCAAAGGAGAAACGAACCAAGTTGGATAGTAAATCTGAAAAGTGCATCTTTATTGGGTATAAGGATGGTTTAAAGGGTTATCAACTTTGGAACCCAGTAACAAGGAAGGTTGTGTACAGTCGAGATGTGGTGTTCAGAGAGGTGAAAGATGTTATTAAACATGAAGTCCAACCAAAGGAACCTGTGAAGATAGAGTTTGAACTAAAGGATGAAGAATCAGACTCTGTAGCAGAGGAAGAATCAGAAGATGAAGAGCCACAAACTCCGGCTGTGAGAAGATCAGCTCGAGAAAGAAGGCAGCCAGAAAGGTATAGTCCATCTGCTTTCTGTTCAAATTTTTCTTTGTATGTTACTGATGATGATCCCAGAACTGTGAAGGAAGCAGTGGATTTAGAGGATGGAAAACTCTGGAAAGAGGCCATGATTGATGAAATGGCATCTTTGCTCAAAAATGAGGCTTGGGATCTGGTGGAGTTCCCGGCTGGAAGGAAACCCATTGGCAGCAAATGGGTGTTCAAGAAGAAGACAAATGCAAAAGGGAAGGTAGAGAAATACAAAGCTCGGTTGGTAGCAAAAGGTTATTCCCAGGTGCCGGGAATTGATTTGGTGATATTTTTTCTCCTGTTGCCAAGGTAACTTCTATGAGATTACTTTTATCTATTGCTGCTGCTTTTGATTTTGAGGTAGAACAGATGGATGTGAAGACAACATTTCTTCACGGGGATTTGGAAGAGGAAAACTACATGAAGCAACCTGAAGGCTTTGCGGTGAAGGGTAAGAAAGAACTAGTATGCAAGTTAAAGAAGTCTCTGTATGGGTTAAAACAGTCACCAAGGATGTGGTATCAGAAATTTGATACATTTATACGGGGACTTGGCTTCACCAGAAGCAAAGCAGATCATTGTGTGTATTTTAAATTAATTGGTGACCGTGTTATATATCTGGTCTTGTATGTGGATGATATGTTGCTGGTTGGAAATGACAAACAAATTATCCAGGATTTGAAGACCCAATTGTCCTCCAAATTCGACATGAAAGATCTCGGTGCTGCAAACTATATTTTGGGCATGGAAATTAAAAGAGATCGGGCAAAGAGGCAGCTCTGGTTAAACCAGAGGAAGTATGTCGAGACAATATTGCAGAGGTTTAATATGCAGGACAGTAAACCGGTGAAGGTTCCTATTCCTGTAGGTGTGAGGTTATCTGCTGAACAGTGTCCCAAGACACAAGAAGAGGAAGAGGACATGTCCCGTGTTCCATATGCAAGTGCAGTCGGTAGCTTGATGTACGCAATGGTCTATACTAGACCAGACATTGCACATGCAGTGGGAGTATTAAGCAGGTTTATGTCAAAACCTGGGAAGGAGCACTAGACAGCAGTGAAGCAGGTTTTCAGGTATTTGCGTGGCACTAGTGATTATGGTTTGTGCTACCAAGGAAGACTGGGATTGGACAGAGTGTTGGATATTCGTGGCTTTGTTGATGCAGACTGGGCTGGAGATCTGGATTAGAGAAGATCTACAAGTGGGTATTTGTTTAACCGATTTGGAGGTGCAGTCAGTTGGATGAGTAAGAAACAATCTGTAGTGGCACTATCAACTACAGAGGCAGAATACATGGCAGCCACTCATGCAAGCAAGGAAGCAGTTTGGTTGCAGATTGTGTTCAAGTATGGGGGGTTAGTACAGGGAGCTATAAGGATAGACTGTGACAGCCAAAGTGCATTTTCTTGGCAAAGAACCCTGCTTATCATTCAAAGACAAATCACATTGATGTTCAGTATCACTTTGTGAGGGATATGATAGAAGACAAAAAGGTGTTGCTGGTAAAGGTGGACACTTTGAAGAATACTGCAGATGCATTGACAAAATCTGTGAGCTCTAAGAAGTTCTCTTGGTGTAGAGAAACAATGGGCATTTCACGGCTGGAAAAATGACTAAGCTCTCCTGTGGAAAGAAAACAACAAGTGGGAGATTGTTGGGTTGTGTTATATTCTTTCGACGACTAACCTACGTAGTGAACCGAGGGGTTAGAGCGGGGGTGGAGCCCCCCCTTCGCCGCGCCGATTGCGCAGCGGGGGGGAGGCAGCCCCCCCTGTCCGGGGGGTTTGAGGGGGGCGGGTAGCCCCCGTCTACGGGATTCGGGGCAGCGCCCCGAGAAATTTTTTTTTTGGACCCTATATTAGGTTGGGCGAACCTACCTATCGTTTTCGGTCCACAGTTTTGGATGCGATGGTTTTCGGTCCATGGTATTGGATGCTTCGGCATGTATAAATATGTATTGTAACATTGAAAGGAATATAATGAAAAATCAAGCTGGTAGTCTCGGTTTGGAGATCCAGTGGGAAATCTCTGTGTATATGTGTTTTATGGGTTATGCTCTCGCATTTTTATTTTCTTGTGATTTAGAATTCGTATGCAGGTAATTTCTGTACGGGGTTAAAACCTACATGGTGGAGGTGAAATCAAGGGGCTATGCTCTGGACCCTTACTTCCTTTGTTTCTGTAAAATTTTCCACTTCGCATAGTCCTGAACATCAAGATAGATGCATAACTCATTTTTCACACAACAACATTTTAATCCAAGTATTCAAAGATTTTACGTACTTACCTCATGGCCCTTTGAAAAAGCGTCTCTCTTCCTCGCCATAGCTGACTAAGGTGTCGACCACAATTTTAGTAACAAATCCTCCTATGATGCAATCGAGCTAATGATCGACAACGCGCACGATATTAATCTTCAATGCTTCCAACCTTCACACTAGCTCTGGGGTCCACACAATAGGGCAGTCAAGTTTCCACCTCCCTTGGCTATCTGCTAGCTTCAAGATCCACTCATATAGCTCAACTAGAAAGGATGTGAAAAATATTTCATGGATCTCCGTATACAAGTACCTGTCTCGCCACTATTCTTAAATGGATTCGAGTGATATGAGATCACACATATCTTATGCATATTTTGGTCCCAACAAAGGAACCATTTGTTGGCTTTAGGGGGCCTGACCCAGGTTCAACGTTAATTAGCCAAACAAATCCCTACACTACTGTCCCTTTTGGCATCAGCCCACGGAGCGTGGATTGAAGTCTCACCCGAAGCATTATGGGGGGATGTTGGAACCAAGTTTCTGTACCGTTGAGATGGTTGGGATGTCGTTGATCTCTTCTATCCTTGCCTTTGCGCAAGTGATCTCGCTCTAGGGGTTGTAGGGATAACCCTCTGTTTTGGCCTTAATACCTTCGCAAAAGTATATGATTAACCTTCACGCATCCCTAATTTTGGGCTTAAGTACTTTTGCACTGCTATGACAGTGAGTCGCACAGATTCCTTAATTATCCTAAGTGTTTCAGTTATCTTATTTAATTGATCTTAGTTAGCTTCGTGTAAACAAATGTTCTCACTTACATTCACTTAACCAACACATTCACATATATTCACGCATCATTTAAGAATTATAAGTGAAATTGATACCCAGCATAACCAGATGCATGAACATGAAATAAAGAGGCAAAAATTGTAGAATACTTCCCTTTATTGATAATTCCAATGGTTACAGACTCGACCCGCCCTGCGCACTCACCTGCAGGGGTCTGTGCACTCAGCTGCAAACTTCTACTCTAGGCGCTTGCACACTCACCTGAAGAGCCTCTACCTATGCTACGACCCAAGACTTAGATTTCCTGCTCTAAGCTATGACTTTCTTCTTCTTCATTGCTTTTTCTTTCAAACTACTTAGAGCTTAGCTCTATTTATACAATTCCATGGTCTGCGAACCATGGGTAGATATTTTACAACCAACATTACATTTCGAAAATAAGCGCGGACAACCCTATGACTCTTTAACATCGATGCACTCCACAACCACAAAATGTGGAGTCTTTACAATTGGATTACAAAATTTAACCAAAATATGGGCTTTTAGCCCCAAAACTACCCTTGTGAGATCTCGTGCCTAATACTACTAGAAAGTGGTGTAGCAATAACAGAAACCAGTAACGAAAATCATTGTAAAATATAGGGAGATGGGTGTGAAATGTAGGGGAAATAGCGGCACCCTAAGGTAAATTACCAAGCAAGGTTCAAGAGGGAACCTTGGATGGAAACAACCTATCTTTGAACATTTGAAAAAGGAAGGTACAAATCTGAAAAATATGGCTGAAAGCTTTGCAAAAACTTAGACTTCTTACTCATCTAAACTCCTCCTACAAAAGTTGAAGCGTACTACAATCTTTAGGGGGCTAAATTGAACTTCGATGAGAAAAACAAAGTATATCAAGGCCTAAGTAGGTCTAAGACAGTGGTCAACCAACCCAACAAACTGCTCTTGCAAAACCCAAAAATAGATAAGAAGAAATCCCAAAAACCCTGAAATCATAGGTATTGATCTGTTTAGGGGGATATCACACTTTTTGGGCTAGAAACTGTGACCTAGACCTCTAGATCATAGGTTTGGGGCAAAAAAGTTTGATTTATACTCCTCAATTCTTGGGCGTCAAGTCATGGAAAAAAATTTCATATGTGTCACAGCTGGTTCCTCTGACCTGCAAAAGTTAGTAATTTGACTTATCTAGGGTTAGAATGCTAGTAAACAACATTAAGAGATTGAAAAAATAAAAACCCTAGGCTGAAAACTAAAGGTCACCCAGGTTTTTGAATCATAATTAAAACGCAGTGGAGCCACCAAATTGTTATTGTGTTTTCTTCTTGAAATTGTACGAAAATAAACCACTTTAGACTGTGGATGACAAACAACCCTAACAATCAAAATGGATGTTAAACAATATGGATCTGTAGCAAATGATAGAAACCAAAACTACCAAAGCCTTGATCTATGCAATAGAAGTAGTTAAATAACAAAAAGGAATAAGAAAATAAGCATAAGTAACTCCAATAATCCAATGGAAACCAGATATATAAAGAATATATTTTATTAAACAACACTTATGAAGGGAACACATATTGTTACCAGTCCCCCTCTATGGGATGAGTTCTTGGCTATTCTCAATGTCTTCAGCTTTTGTAGACTCTCTCTCCTCTATAATGTGTAAAACCTAGCAAACAAAATGTTTGAGCTCAATGAGAACTCAAATGGAAGAAAAGTGGTGTGCGATAATGATAATAATCAAAGTTGAAACAATGACTGCAACAATGAAAATAATCGAAAGTGAAGAATGGATGTAAAACCCTCCCATTTATAACAAAATATTAGGTTATTCTCAAATAATGGGAAATAATTAAATATTATTAATCAAATTCTAGAATTAACCATTTGGAATATTTTATTATATTTGGTTGGAGGGAAAAAGTATTTAAATTTGTCAAATACTTTTATTTAGAAATAATAAATAAATAAATGATTTATTTATCATCTCAAGGAATATGGTTAAGGAATAATAAACAAATAATGATTTATTTAATTATTTCTAGGGGATTTAGTCAAACTTAACAAGGAATAATAACAAATTAGTGATTAATTAATTATTCCTAGAAAAATAAGATAATTAATGATTTATCTATTTGTTTCTCATAATTGGGTCAAATGTGACAAGGAATATTATTTAAATAATGGATTAATTAATTATTCCTAGAAGATAATTAAATAAATAGTGATTTATCTAATTATTCTTCATGGGTTTTAACTAGAAATAACTTAACAAATGTGGTTTATTAAATAATTTCTTACAGTGAAAGAAATTTTACTGTGGTAAAATTAGCCTTGCATGGTGTAGTTCGATCCATCTAGTAAATTATGGCTAGATGATCAATTTTTGGTGATAACACAAAGGATTACATTTTGGAATAAGAACGTATTTTTCAATATGTTTGAAGACAAGAGAAAATTGGAAAGTAAAATGTCGAGCATCCTACAAAGAATAATTCTAGAAGGTAGAACCTTAGAGTTGATAGCAGAAGAGGCATAGGCCCTTCAAAATCTAGAGCACGGAAGGCAACAAGAAGAGACCCTTTGGAATCAAAAGTCCACAATATAATGGCTCAAGGAGGGAGATCATAACTCAAAGTTCTTCCACAATTCTATGATTTAACATTGCCATAATAATAGATTTTTTCCCTCATTAGCAAGGATGGAGATAGGAAACTACAACACCAACATATATAAAGTGAACTGGTGCATTATTTTATTAATATCTTGACGGTGAATAATTTAGGAAGACAATAATATATAAATACAGTGATTCAACACGTAAAAAGATTGATTAATAGTGAGAAAAATATTGCATTAATGAGACAAATATCCATGTCTAATGTTGAAATATGAACATGCCTAAGAACAAGGAGCCTAGACTGGATGGCTTCATAATAAACTTCTTCTATGATTATTGGGGGTTTTTAGGAAAATAAATTCTAGAAGTAGCTGAGAAATAAAGATGGTCGCGATCATTACATCCAACACTCAATGCTACATTCCTAGAATTAGCCCCAAAAACAAGTCACTCAGAAAGTATGGAGGGTTTTAGACTAGTTTCTCTATGCAATTTTCTTTATAAAATTATTTCTATAGTAATAGCTAATATATTAAAACTGCTCCTTCCATTATTAATATACTCGTCTCAAACTAGTTTTGCAGAAGGGCATCAAATTGTGGATGGTTTTATTATGGTGCAAGAAATTTTTCATTCTTTGAGGTCATAAAAGTTCCCATACATGATTAGTAAACTAGATTTATCGAAGGCCTATGATATAATTAGCTGGACATTCTTATTTCAGGTTCTCTGAGTTTATGGTTTCTCTGAACAATGAATAAACTGGGTGGCATCCCCTATCTCATCTCCATTTTTCTCTAATTTAATTAATGTCTCACCCTCAAACTATTCATCCTTCTAGAGGGCTCAGGCAGGGTTACCCTCTATCACCATTCCTATTTATTTTAGCTCTAGAAGGACTTGGTCGAATGTTTCAAAAAGATGATGAATCAGGACACATCTATGGTCTCCGCTTGTATGGGGCATATATTCCTATCTCTCATCAACAATTTGTTGGAAATGTTATATTATTTGGTTTACCAACTTGGATAGAGGTGAAAAGAATGGGTATGATTTTACATTTTTTATGGAAGCCTCGGTAACTGTAGTGAACACTAACAAATCGAAGAAAAAAAATCTTCAATTTTCTACAGATGGTTCATCAAGTTAAGTCAAACCCTGGGTTTTAATAGTGACCACCTTCATTCAAAGTATTTTGGAATACCTCTTGTATTGTTATACAATATGGCCTCTACCTGGGAATAACTTATAGAAAGAACTCATCGTGAAGTGAATAAATGGACTTTCAAGGAACTCAACTTTCCAAGTCTCCTAGTATTGATGAAAGAAGTTTTAAAAGCATTAACAAATTACTAGTTATTGGTAATGCCCATTCCAAATAATGTGTGTTAGCAATTAATATTTCTTTGGAGTAACTTTTTATGTAGAGACTCAACTAAAATACATATGTTGGCATTGGTCGAGTGGAATAAACTAGTTGCACGAAAAAAGAATGGAGGACTAGATCTCCAAGACCCCCTCCTCATCAATAAATCTTATGATATGAAGTTGTGGTGGCTATGTGTTCAAGGAGGTCCCTAAGTTTGGAAAGAAATACGATCTCATAAGTACTTGTCTCTACATTCACAGTTTGACAGATTACAATCCGGTGGAAGAATTAAAGGTTTAGGGGTCTCGAATTGGGCTAAGGAAAGTGAGGATGTGGTGAAACAATTTTCATTCTCGGAGATCAAAAGAGGAAGGATGACATTATTCTGGGAGGATCCATGGAATAAGTATCGACTATTAGAAGAAAATGAGAAGCTAAAATCTATTAAATTATTAACGAAAGCCCAAGGAGCCTTTAAATTGGTAAACGTGTGGAACATTCTGATAAGGAGCATGGTTGGAGACAATGGAAATAATAGGAGATTGGGAACATTCTATGGATTATCTTCCATAAGGGGAATTCCATCAAATCCTTGATAGTAGAATGATATGAGTTTCTCCTAAACATAAGATGCTATGGTGGGGTAGGCAACTAGTTGGATCATTTACTTTAAAAGAACCGTACTCTATATTAGCATATTCTCACTCACAACATGACACTAATTTTTGGAATAGAATTTGGAAAGATTATGGGTGGACCAAAAATTCAACTTTTTTATGGCTGGTAGCTTGGGGGCATATGTTAACTTAGGACCATATGTGAAGGAAAGGCTTTCAGGGCCCATCGATGTGCATTTTATGTTCACAAAATGAGGAATCAATAGATCATATATTAATCACTTTTTCTTATGCCAAGAAAATGTGGGAGTTTGTTAAGAAACTCTTCAGGTGTGATTTACCCAATTCACCAAACATAAAGTCATGGATATATGACTAGTTCTAGAAAAAATTAAACATCCATTGATAATGAGAGCCTGGCATTTAGCTCTAGGATTTTCTCCATGGAATTTATGGAAGGAAATAAATTTAGGAATATTTGAAGGAAAGCATAGGTCTATGTCAATTTTATAGGATATTGCACTTAAAAATATCAGAGAAACAATGTTGGTGTTCCGTCGCAATTATGAATAAGAGAAAGTTGATGATTACGAGGCTATTATCCTAAAGGGACCCAATATAATATATAACACTATCACTACTTTTCCTTCCATGAGTCACAGTAGAGGAATCTCCACTGACAATTCCTTCTCCCCTCCTCAAAAAGCTTTCATTGAATTAAGCTTTCATGGTGCCTCAAAACGCAATCTGGGAGATGTTGGTTTTGGAGGGATTTTTAGGGATGAGAATTCGGATCCCAAGCATGCCTATCATTTTTCCTGTGGGGTGGAAACAAAAAACCTTGCATAATTTAGTGCGTTGGAGAAAGATATTCAAATAGTTGTAAGGGAAGCATTTAGGTTGATTCAAATACATAATGACTCTCATATAGTGATTTAGTGTATGAGAAATATCCTACTAGGTCATCCACTATAGAAACTAATTCATAGTTGGCACCTATAGAAGGTGGTGAGCAATATCGAAGACTTGTTGATTAATTTCAATTATGTTATTCCCATGGACACAAGTGATGGGAAGGAAATAAGGTGGAATATTGTTTGGATAACTAGGGAATCTCAGGCAGACACGTTGCCTTAGACGTGGCTTGGTTGGAATTGAAACATAGGGAAAGCCTACAGGAAGCAAAGCACTAGGCTGAGTAGGATAAATACCTAGATGAAGCAAGTGTCCTCAATGGAGGTGATCTCATGACATCAAAATATCAATACCAGAAAGGGGAATGATGATCCCTCTTGATGGGAGGTTTCTAGCGGGAGTAATTAGTTGCATGCGAATAGATTATTTGTTGATATAGGTGACAAACCTTGGAGATAAATCTAGGCTATGCACTTGGTTACGCATGGGTCACACATGGAATGTCCTAGGTTTTCATAATGAGAGCCACCAACTCAATTAATTCTCATATTAACTTCCAAGAGAGTATAGATTGGGGTTTTGTTTGACCCAATGGTTTCATTAACTCATTTAATTTTGTCTACTGAGGAATGGATCATCCCTCCCACATCGTATTGGATGTGGGAAGGAATTGCTCTAATAGTAGGATAAACTTCATCAATGACCTCACTGTTAGAAAATGCCTTGGGATGGATGAGACATGGTGTATGTAGTTTACTTGGCTTCTGCCTTGGGATTTTCAGAGGGCGTGGTTCATTCTTGGTACTAGATACATCACATTCATAACTATTTAGAAGTTCCACCCTGGTCTCGGGGTTGCGGAAACATGGTAGTTATGTGGTTTACGTCCTTTAGTTGCAGTACTTCCCCTCTCACTGGCGGTCCCCAGTTGATTGTGTTATAGTAATGAGAGGTTTGTATACATTGTTAATTTCTGAGGTCATTTTAATATGGTGGCATTTTGGTTTGTTGAAGAGTTGGATAGTTCTACATATGAGTGCCTTTTGTTTTCGGGTCTTAAGTTGTGCACCGGGTGGTCATTTTTCTCACATAGGGTTTTAATGTTCTTTGTGTTATTCTTACATAACTCAGGGTTAGGTCCCCCCTTTGAACTGGTCATTGTACTTCCCTTGACGACATCACATACCTTCAACCTAACTAGATTTTCCTTTAATTTCCTGGTGTTGGTATGTGGAGTCTGGTCTGGAGTTACCTTCTCCATTTGGTTCTATAAAAAAGTGTAGTTCCACTTGTTCATTTTTAATTCAAATGTCTCAAACCTTGACCATTCTAGTCCTTAAGAACTATATTTTCCTAGGTAGTTAAAATGGATTGTGGTCTTCATTGGTAAGGGGTGTCAAGTAGTTATTCAACTCAATTTATTAATTATCTTCATAATCGTTTGTAAGTGGATTTGTTGTGTTATACTGGGGTCATCACTCATTCCGTTCATCACTTATAACTTGTTAGTTTTAGCTATTTCAAGGACTTACTATCTTGTTTTCAGTCATAACTTGCTCATTCAGTTAGCCTAGAGTGGTTATATTGTGGTTTGTTTGCAGTTCTTATGTGGAAATGCCTCATCAACAATGATTCCCTAATTGCAAGGGTGGTGCTCCAGGGGCATCCTCTTCCAGACATCACCAACAATTTGGTTGGGAATATGCTGCAAACGTTTTTGATTCGTCTCCCCTAGAGGTTAGAAAGGAGATTTTGCATTTGGAAGCTAGGGGGTTTGGGGATCATAAATATCATCCTGATTCCGAAATTGGTGGTAACAACCTCAAATGGGTTCCTGATCTAGGGAAGTTTAGGAAGATAAGACTACATTTCCTGCACTCTATAACACTACTGTCATATGGAAATGCTACTCAGCATGGTAATTTGTGACAAAAAAATTGACAACTATATTGGTAAACTACAACAAGAAACAAAGGAGAATAAGGCCATTCACACAAAATACTAGTCTTGCTTCTTAGGAATATTTCATTTTCTATTTAAACTCTAAAAACTGGTGGTTGCAAAAGAGCTCAAAACTCCTCATTTTCTACTGCAAAAGAACTGGAAACACTAATCCAACTCCCGTATATAAAATTCCAACTCACTCATTAGAAAAGGAAACAAAAAAAATGGTCGTGAATGAATTTAAAAATAATTAAGGAAAAAATTTCAATGAGTACCAACTCCAACTCACTCTAAAAGAATTTTTTTTTATCAAGTTGGTTGTTCAACAACCAGTGCATATTATCCTTTGTTAGGATTTATCTCTCAATTAGCACACATCCACATACACACAAAACAAAATTTACACACTACACACGACACAACGCACATTACAAGCATACTAAAACACTACACAGAACATTTGTGGAGAGCTCCATAAGACATAAAACTTTACATCAAAGTGCTTGACCTTAGAAATAACACCCATTCTTAACATGTAGATTGAATAGAGAAAACAATTTGTCAGGTTACAAAAATGCCTCTATAAAATGAATTAAACACACACAAATTAAGGGAACATAAAATTAGTCAATAGCCTACGACATTTCCCTACTTAACCAGTTGAATAAACTAGGTAACCAAATTTTCTGTGGACTGAATTAAACAGATAGACAATCAAATTAAAGGGAACAAAAAATTACCCTCTCTGTGAATAATTCACTCGATCACCTGAAAATTGTTTTTGAAATGAAAAAAATCGGTCACCTCCTCTTCATTTGTGAGTAATAATTTAATAAAACTTAAAACAATGATAATCATAAAATTTAAATATATTTAAAATTTATGTAATATATATATGTGTGTGTGTGTGTGTGTGTTTGTTGTGTGTGTGTGTTGTGTTTTGTGTGTGTGTGTGTGTGTGTGTGTGTGTGTGTGTGTGTGTGTGTGTGTGTGTGTGAGTGTTTGTAATTTTAATATTGAAAATAGTTTTATTGAAAAAGTAGATAGGCCCACCTATCATAGTCATTAACTTAGGATCCCTAGGCGTTTAATGTTTTTTAATTTAATTATTTCTAAGAGCTAAATTTACTTTCTTCTTACCATGATTTAACCTATATGTTGGTCCAAAGGGTCTAAAGAAATGTTGTAAGAGAGTATAAGGAGTATTGGTCCAAAGGGTGTAAAGAAATGTTGTAAGAGAGTATAAAGAGCAATAGTTATAATATCAAATTTAATATTTGTTCAATATTCAATTCCACACATTAATGCACCATGAGTAGTGCCGCGTTGAATTTGATCAAGGTTTCTCCTTGAAAGTGCATGTATTCATATAATTAGTTATATTCATCCAATAAAAAGATCCATGGAACTTGCATCTTCATGATTTATAGGTAATTTGTTGGGAGGTTTTTACATTTGAATTAATTTTTCCCAAGAAAAATATAAATGTATTCCATTCACATTTTCCAAAATGGAATTGCGTTTTTTGTGTATGTGTTTTTCAGTTTTACAATTTTAATTATGTCTCTCTTCTTTTGTATTTGAAATCACTAACCCATAAACAACAATTAAGTAAAAAAATAGAAAGACCTATGTTAGATAACCTCAAGTCATAGAGTGGATGTAATGCTCTATAAGATTCTCCAACATAACAATGTTGCTAAGTAGTCTTTCAACTTCTCTACGGACTATACTCAATGATGAAAATTACCATTTGTGACTTGTATTAGAAGATTTGTTGATCTGTTTAGAGATTTATGCATGTATTGTTAGGCGTAATGGTGGTTTTCTATTGCAGTTTTGGTTGGAAAGTTCTTGTAAAATGCCAATTTCAAGTGTTTATTGACATTATATTCTCACTAAAATTTAAGATAATTTTTTATATGAATTGAATCTAATTATTTATGATACATATTCTATTTGTTTTACATTATAGCCTGTTTTATATCAAAATATGCTTCTTAAGAGAAGGCTCAAGTTAGGCCTTTGAATGAATTATCTCATTTTAATTTTCGTATAGTATCATTTGAAGTATATAGTTATGGCTTAAAATTTATCTCTGTCGATAACATATAAATCCATCTCTTCACTTTGTTAGTGATAATTTTTTGTACTCGAAACCCTCATAAAGCCTCCCCTATTGTATGTTAATGACATAATACTAAACTCAATAGTGATTTTTTATATGCATACTATGCCCACACCTTACTGGAGGAACAATAAAAACATGAACTGAAAATATGAATGAAAAGTGCATAATCGAATTAATGAATGGAAGATAACAAAGAATGATCAAGTAAAGAGTTTATTACGACAATAAATCACTGTAGAATGATAATGATTTAGAACCCTCTGAGTAGAAGTGGATGTATTAGATTTATTTCTAGTGTAATGTATAACATAATATTGCAATAAATGGAACCTGTTAAGTTGCGTTGGCTTAGTGAATCATGATTTCTCGCCTTCACAAGTTTCCTTCACTAATCATGCTACTAATTTTGAAATTGCACTGTCATATTGTAGATGTATTTATTAGGATGATACAATAAGTATAGGTGGAAGTGGGATATCTTCTAATCCTATCCAATCTTTGAACATCTATATACATAACAAAGAGGGAATTTTTACACTATACCTACTTCCCTGTCCATATACACTTTATGAAACAAAGTGTTAGAAAGTGAGATCTCTATCCAACTTTATAGTTATCTTGAGACAAAAAATAATAATTAATATGATAAAGAGAAAAAATCACAACAAATTATGGTTTAAACTAAATCTCCAAAATGAAGAGAAGTATGAAAGTATCTTCCATTCATTTTCGAAATTTTCAATTAAATTTCCAAGAAGAAAGTTTGGCTACAAACTAATACCAAGGTGTTGTATTATCATCATTGATATTTTTTTCTTCAAACAAATTTAATATTTTACAATGTTCAACATTATATGGCTACATGAATTTGTATTTATTGATGTTTTCCATCTTGGTATTTATTCTTGTGATTATTATCATTTTCATTATTTACCATCATTATAATCATTATTTATGTATGTGACAACATCCATGGCCAATTTTCCTATTTCTTCCAACTTTTACTTTTAAAGGATATATTTGCCTATGGATAACTATTCAATATCATATATTTAAATAATGCTATTATCTAAGAGATTATATAATAAACAACCATTTCAAACTTTATTTCCATTGGATATTTTATCTAATGTACCACCAAATTAATGCATTAACATACAATTGGATTTATCTCTGGTGGTTGGAGGAATGATTATCATCCTCCCCACTCAGGTTCAATTCCCACAAGTGACATGCTGAGCTCATAGAGAGTATATTTCTCTAATGGATTTCATCCTTATTGTTGACTACTTGTGGCCTTAATAATCTATGGTTTTTTCTATGTATCATCTTCGAAATGAGGGAAAATATCCAAGGGTTTTCGTTGAGATTTGTAACATGGAAAAAATACAATATACCAAAGAAACCTTATGTGCCGATAAGTTTGGCCTTTAAAACAAAGTGGTCATACTAGTGTAAGTCTGGAAGAAGGTCATAAATAGCTAAATATATGCAAAGGCTAACCCTTTGTACTACTATAGATTCAAACATACACCAGCCTTTTGTGCCACTATAGATTCAACATACACTACACATAGTACAATGCTAACACTATAATATTTGCACTAGTTGCAAGCTAGTTACTGTTTACTTAATCGATTAAAAGATATTTTCATATACAACAATACTAAAACAAATTTTGATTACTTATAGTTTTCTTACATCATTAGAGTTTGTTAAATTGATCATTGTGGTGTCTAAAATACCATAAAACGGAAACATTAATAATGTGAGTAATGGAATTCAAAAACCGAAACACATCTCTTATGTTTTTCTTTCCTCCCCTCCTTGTGAGAAATATATTTATATTCCATATTGTTACAAGTCTATTTGGGAACATCACTCCTGATGATTAGATTAGTACAAATAGGGCTCATCAAACCCTAATTTCATAACAAATACTATAAATCTTTTGTCCTAAGTGTAGGAAGAAGCATCCTTTACGAGAATGTCCTTTAGATAATATACATGTTTGTGGAATTTGTACAAAAAATTATGTCATAGATAATTTTCCAACATTAAAAGAGTCATAAGCAGTCCAATTAGAATAAACTCAAGGATTTTATTATATGGCACCAATAAGAGCTTGCAAACCATGTTTTGCAAGTACATCTCAACAAATTCCCCACAATTTTCAGTATCAAAATTCATGGAATAATCCTATGCCATGGCAAACTTGGGTCCCTCAAACTCAAAACCAAGGTTGGAGAGGATATTCCCAACCATCTCAACCATTCTATCCATCTCAAGCTTATTCTCAATAGCCATATCAACAACCTTACCATCAACATCCATACCCTAAAAAACCAATGCTGTTTCCACAACAAAATCCTGCACCCTTACTAACTCAACCACAACAACTTCAACTGCCATCTAACCAACCACCAAATAGACCAACTCAATTACCAGCTCAGCTAGTATCAAATCCGAGTAATAGAGTGGAAAGGCCAATATATAATATGGAAGAAACAACATTATTTCCTTCATATTCTATTCTTCCTATTCAAGACATCCACTTGAGGTCTGGAAAAGTTCTACACAAATGTTCTCCACCAATAATAGAAGAACGAATTAAAGAAGGAGAGCCATCTGAAAAGTCTAATCCAAATAATCAATTTCAGAAAAGTAAAACTATTATGATTCAAACACCACCTCTCTCGGAAAGGTTAGTAGAGCATAAAGCTTCAATTTCTCTTCCTGAATTTGACATCTTAAATGAATTAAAGAATTCTTATGTCAAAATTCCTTTGTTTTAAGCTATCAAAGATATTCCAATCTATACAAAAACAATAAAGGAATTATGTATTAAGAAAACTGGCAGAAAGAAAAAAGATCCACCCACAATCCAAGTCATTAGCAAATTAGCTAGTCTCATGTGTGCAAAAACAAGAATTGAAAAGTATATTGATCTTGGGATACCTATGGTTACCATTTCAAGGAATAATTTTTCAGTTCCTAAAAACTTAATTGATCTAGGAATTGCTATAAATGTCATGACAATATAAACTATGAAGTATTTAAAATTTCCAAATATCCAACCTACTACTACAATTTTAGAACTAGAAGATAGATCTAAATTTGCACTAAAAGGAATACTTGAGGACATCATTTTTTCTTTGGATTCATGGGAGTACCTTGTAGACTTTCTAATATTGCAACCAAAAACAAATCTATGAGGTCATCCTTTAATTCTTAGCACACCATGGTTAGCCACAAGAGATGCCTTCATTGGATGCAGATCAGGAAGCATGATCATAGCACATGGAGATGAAACGAAACATATTACACTATATCCTCCTACTCAATCTCCTTCTTTACTACCATGGCCTGATGACCAACAAGAAGAAACTGAACCTGTTTTAAGCATTGATCAAGACTTTAATTTTAGAGAAGAAGAAAATGAGGATTTAATAGACTGTTTATCTTAGAACCTGATATTTTTGAGCAGCTACAAATAACGCAATATGAAGATGCAATTCATCTCTTAACTCAATGTTTTTAGGAAAATTGTACTATTCAATCATTGCAGAATTCATTTGAAAGCATTTTTCTTATCAGTTCAATTACCAATTCTCAAAGAAAAGCCATTGAAATCAATCCTGGAAAGAATCTAAATATTGGTAATAATCTATAATCATCACAAGAACAACAGATAATTGCATTGTTACAAAAATATTCAAAATCTTTTGCCTAGGACTATACAAACATGCAAGGAATTCATTTGAAAACATGTATTCACCATATCTATATTGACGATAATATCAAACCAGTCAAACAATCACAAAGAAGAATGAATCCAATGATGAAAGAGATAGTTAAGGAAGAACTCTCAAATCTATTACAGGTAGTATTCATCTACCCTATCTCAGATAGTCAATCGGTTTCTCCCTTAGCTGTGGTACTAAGAGAAAATGGAAAATAGAGAATATGTGTAGATTATAGGGAAATGAACAAAGAAACATTGAAAGATCATTTCCCATTACCATTCATTGATCAAGTACTAGATTCACTGACACGAAAGAAATTCTTCTCTTTTCTTGATGGATTTAGTGGATACAATCAGATTAAGATAACATTGAAAGATTAGGATAAAACTACATTGACTTGTCATTGAGGAACATATGCTTATAATGTTTTACCTTTTGGATTATATAATGCACCTGCTACATTTCAAAGAGCAGTCCTAGCTATCTTTGCATATCTTCACATGAATGTGTTGAAGTCTACATGGATGATTTTACTGTCTATGGAGGTACATTTGATAATTATTTAAACAACCTTGAAAAAGTTCTAAATAGATAAATAGAGACAAACTTATCCCTTAGAAATAAGAAATTCTTTATGATGTTAACTGAAGGGATAGTGTTGGGACACCACATTTCTTCTTTTGGAATAAAGGTAGACCCAACAAAGACACAAGTCATTGTAAACTTAATGCCACCAATAACACATAAAGAAGTAAGAATTTTCTTGGGATATGCAGGCTATTACAAAGGATTCATTGAAAACTTTAGCAAAATAGCTTTACCCTTGTTCAAATTACTTGCAAAAGACATTGAGTTTCAATGGACTACAAATTGTCAAAATGCATATGAAAAATTGAAAGAAAAATTGTCTATAGCACCCATTCTTAGAGGACCAAATTGGTCATTTCCATTCCACATATCTATTGATGCATCAGATACAGCTATAGGAGCATCTCTAGGGAAAAAAGAAAATCAGTTTAACTATGCCATTTGTTTCATTAGCAAAAATCTAACTCAAGCAAAATTAAACTATACAATAACTGAAAAAGAAATGTTAGATTTCGTGCATGCAGTCAATACATTTAGGCATTATATAACATGATATAAAGTGTTTATTCATACAGATCATTCAACCATTAAATATTTAATGAAAAAAATAATTACCAATGGCAGATTTACTAGATGGCTATTACTAATCCAATAATTCAATCTCACTATTCTAGATTGACCAAGAAAAGATAATCAAGTGGCATATTTCCTGTCAAGACTTCATTCTCCTGGTGATCTTATTCTTGTTTCAGACAACTTTCCTGATGAACATTTATTTGCTATAACAACTAAAACCCCATGGTTTTCAGATGTAGCTAATTATTTATCATCTGGAATATTACCATCTTATTTCACTAGCAAGCAGAAAAGAAAAATAATTAGAGAGTGTTAGATATAGTTGGGTCAATGATGAACTCTTATATATTGGTCTTGATCTTTTGATAATGAAATGTATAACATAATATGATATTATTGATATTTTCAAAGCATGTCATGATGAACCATGTGGTGGCTATTTTGCAGATAAACGAACAACATACAAGGTGCTCAAGCTTGGATACTACTGGCCAGCAATTTTCAAGGACTCAAAGGCCTATGTCAAAAGATGTGATAATTGTCAAAGAACTGAAAGACATGTAGTATCAGATGAGATGCCATTGGAACCACAAGTACTTATAAAACCATTTGAACAACAGGCTCTTGAATTTGTGGGACCCATTAACCCGCCTTCAAATAGAAAAAAGTACATCTGTGTGTAGAGACTATGTTACAAAATGGGTAGAAGCAAAAGTAGTGGCATAAACAACAGAAGAAACAATGGTTTCATTCCTCTTTGAAGAAATATTTGTAATATTTGGAGTTCTAAGACAGATTGTTACAGACCAGGGATCATAGTTCACTTCTAAACTTGTCAAAGATGTTATGGAAAAATAAAAAATCAAGCATACGAAGTATACTCTGTATCATTCTCAAGAAAATGGAAAAGTGGAATCTACTAATAAAGTTCTGGAAAACATCATGACAAAGATAGTGCAAATGAATAGAAAAGATTGATCAGACAAATTTAAAGATGTATTATGGCATACAAAATTACATGGAAAAAAACTACTGGATTCAACCCATATCAACTGGTATATGGTAAAGAAGTTCTGTTACCAATCAAATTTCAAATTCATTCATTTAAACTTGCAGCAAAATTGGGATTGTACCTATCAGAAGCCCAACAATAGAGAATTATGTAGTTGAATGAACTAGACAAAATCAGATAACAAGTAGTTGAGCATACATTACTAGTACAACAACAAAGAATCAAATGGCATGATAGATTAATCAAAACAAATTTTTTCATAATGGAGATTGGGCATTTTTTTCAACTCCAAGTACAAATATTTAAAATCTAATTTTACTACTCAATGGCTTCGGCCATATGAGATAGAAGAAATCTTTGACAATGGAGCAGTCAAGATCAAGACAATTGATGAACCCGCCATTTCATTTCTAGTTAATGGTCATAGAATCAAAGTTTATAACAAGCCTATCAATAAAGAAATTTTTTTGAAGAGAATCTCAACATAAAACAATATACAAGTACTGGAACAACATAGTGTTATGCTTTCCCTATTTCCAAAATAAAAAATAAATAAAAAAGTTAAAAAATAATAAAAGAGATTGGTTGTAAATATCTAGGATACCGGCATAATAAAAAATTGAATTCATATCGGAAAACAAACTTGTTTGGCCAATATGAATTCTCTTTTACATTTTTCAATTTCATTTTGCAAAATCATCCTCCAAAATTCAAAGACTTGAGGACAAGTCTCAAGATCAGCAAGGGAGAAGATTCATAATAAACCAAGAAGCTATGCAACTAGTTTAATGTCAAGCAGTTGTATTGTAGAAGGGACTTGAGACATCATAATCAATATTTATCAGTAAGGGACCTGAACAAGATCAATTTCATATGTTATTGCAAAAGGGACCTGACTATTCATCTTAGAATCAACATCAAAGGGACCTGAGAAGCAACTACAAGCATCTACAACCCAGCAAAATAATTCAGCCAAATTCATTTTGAGGTCAAAGTATCGTCATCATTAGCAAAAGTTCAAGTGTTGACAAAAGAGCTAAGGTCATCATTAACAGAAGAAAAGCATTGACAATGAGCTATCAAGCGAAATAAAAGCACTGTAAGTTTAAATTATTCTTAATGCCTTCGATTTTTCAATTTTTTCTAAGATTGATAAACTAGTTTAAAATTGAATATGCAGTACCCTATGCATGTATATATCATCCCACATTATCCTATATTACCCTATATCCTACATCACCCTACATTATATACATTTACCTCTTACATTATTCATTCACTTTATTACATTCATTAACCTTATTATAACCTTACATTCGTCAATTCATCATTCACTCAACCACATTCATTTGCATTTTTGACCAAACGTTTTGGCCATATCTCCTTTTTCGGCCAATTTTTTTTTTGCCTCATGGAAAATTGCTTACAAAACAAGAAGGATTAGTTTCATATGTTTACAAAACAAAAACAAAGAGAGTTATTATGATTACAAATGTATTTAACATATATTTCAAAAAGAATTTGATTTGAAATGACCCAAGATTATGGTCATTTCAAAATAAATCAATACATAAGTATATGTAAATGATGACACAAAAAAGGGAAATTATGCAATGATAAAGGCATAATAAAGGATATGCAACATGTAATGCAAGTATAATGGATCTAAAAATGCACAATGAACAAGCATAATCCATAATCAAGAAAGCATGAAATGCAAAAGTCGTAGACTAGTCCTAATAGTGATGAGTATTGAAAGATCTAATCTACAAGCAGTGACAAGCTATGATGTAGTGTTAAAAAGAACATTAACAAGAAAAAGAACAAGTGTCGAGACATGTACAATGGACAACACTTGTGTTACAAAGAGGTGATAAGAGTATAAAACCGCGATTCATCAAGTGAAATAAGTGGCAGCCAAAGGTACAAGTGAGAGGATGAATAGTCAGCTAGTCAAATTAAAAAAACGCAACAAGAAATACTAAAAATATGTTTCAAAGGGTTGCACGCACAGTTGAACATTGTCTATGTGTTTTTATTCATCATCATAACCAGCTCATAATCAAAGGACACTATGTATTCATTATTTATTCACAACCTAAAGAAAACATGACAAAACAAACCATGTTTG
Source organism: Pinus taeda (assembly GCA_000404065.3). Lineage (NCBI taxonomy): Eukaryota > Viridiplantae > Streptophyta > Pinopsida > Pinales > Pinaceae > Pinus > Pinus taeda. Next base: position 53,400 of record APFE030431238.1, read on the forward strand.
ACTAAGAAATACACAGATATTGAAAGAGAACTACGTACAAAGAGGAGAACCTTGTACTGTAGAGATAACACAAGGAATTGAATGGAGAAATAAGGAGGAGAATTGTGTTTAAAAGGAGGAGAGATAGGAGAGTGAAAACCCGACATTTCCTCTGTGCTGAGCAGACATATTCTCCATCAATTCCCATAGATTGCACAGTGATCAGGTAAGAGTAGAACTCGGGGTCTTCTCAATAGTTAAAAAATTATAAGATTGTGTTGTTCTCTCAAAAAGGGTTCAAATTAAGTTGTTGTTTAAATATTTCATACTATGAGAGAAACACTACTTCAGTCCTAGATTAGAAATTCTATGTCACCCTAAATAGGCTTTTCCACCTATAGATCAATGATTTTTAAAATTGTTGGAGACAGATAGTTTAACTAGGACTATATGGTTACACAAGAGCAAACAAACCTTAACAAGATACTCTCTACAAGGTTTCGATAGTCATTTGTAGCTTAGGTATCATTCCCAAAACGATTTCCTCATACATTTTTAAACACAGTTTGCCAAATTTTGCACATAAAAAACACATTGAGCATCCTTTTGTATACATAATGAGCAGTTTTGTATGCAATTTTGCAAGAAAAGAAAGTTTTTCATCGATTTATATGGGAAATTTTGCAAACAAAGAGGATTTTTAAAAATAATTTTGCGAATAGTGAGAGATTTTTGCAGTGGAGATGTTTTTACATGGTTTTTCACACAGTGAGAGTTCTTTTACCTTGTTTTACAAACAAAGGATTTTTTTGAATACCATTTGCAGTAGGAGACAAAGAAATTGAAGACGTAAAGATAGAAGAAGTAATATCATTGTTTTGTGTCAAAGCTACAAAGATCTGGTAAGTACATTCACCATGATTTTTATCCAAATATTGCATGAATGAGAAAGGTCATATATATATATATATATATATATATATATATATATATATATGATGAGTTTATTTACTGGACAAGACCATATTAATTGGTACACAGATCAGATGAAAATGGCAACCAAAACTGAACCTAAAGAGTTCAATATAGAAAAATAGAGCAAGGATATAGTAGAGAAACTATACCAAGAAGGGCTACTTGAGTTTCTTAAAAATTTCAATGGTCACAATGGTAAAATCACACAGGAGTTCATAGAGAATTTTGAACATGGACAAACAAGAGTTGGTGAACTTTATATACCATTGAACCCAACCTTTCTTTCTCAAGCATTGGACCTTACTTTGATAGGAGAAGAGTATCAGGAGGGTCTACATTTTAAAGAGAAGGGATAGACCTTTTTCCCGGAGAAACAAAGGAAGGGGTCCTTTGAAAAGAAAAGAGGGATTCCAAGAGATTGGCTCAAAGAGCCATGGTCAGAGTTGGTTTTCATTATCTAGAAGTAATTCACTTGTGATATCGGTACAATGTGGTATACCTCTATCATATCAAATTTCTTCAACATATGAAGGGAGATTGTAAAATAAACTTACCCTACTTCTTTTCAAAAAGCCTAACCAAAATGATAGAGAATGTCAAGAAAGAAATAGAAGCCAAGGAAGCCAATATATATCATCATGAGCTAATAAAGATACGTGTTGAGTATCAGGTAAGGAATAAGGGGTTTCTTTGGAAGGAGTTTTTGGCTAAACATCATTTTGAAGAACAAACAAGAAGGAATGAGGATAAGTTTGAGTAGTTGCATGTAATAAGAAGTATCATGCATTCTCCTTTGTATCCTAAGACAAGATTCAAGAAGAAGCAAGATGATATTATGATTGAAAAAGAGAAATCCTTTTCGTCCATTCCTAGGGGGCCTAGAGGAAAACCACAAAAGGAACCAAGCAACAAAGGAAAAGATCCAGAAATTGAAATTATTAAAACTAAGCTTCCACAAACATCAAAGCAGATTGATAAGATTATACAGAGATTGGAGGAGGAAGTATAGGAAGAGACCATAGAGAAAGACTCCTATTTTGAGGATGATTGGGTAGGAGCCACCTCATCTCATTCATATGCCAAAGAGACCAGGGAAGAATTTAAAGAACTTCACAGTGAAGTATAGCTTAAAAAAATAACAGAGCTGACAAGTGAGCTGGAAGACATCAAGATCATGGAGAGACATTTGAATAAGGAGAACAAAATGTATAAAGAAAATAACAACAACATAATCAAGGAGAACAATAAATTGAGTAAGAAGATTAAAAATCTTGAGACTCACAATATCCTCATCTCCAAACAACGCTACAGATGGCGAAAGGAGAAAAACTTATGGCAGTACAAATATGAGAAACAAAAAGTGAAAATTGCCACCTACAAAGAAGAGAAACATGAGGGTATTGACATTCTCCTTCGGGCTTCATAGGAAGAAGCTACAGGATTAGGAATAGTAGGGGCATCATCACTCAGGAGATCCAAACGGAGGAGGTAAGCATGAGGACATGCTTGAACATCAACAAGGGGGAGATGTTGGCCCTCAATTTTGGTGATCTTTGCCTATCCTAAATCCATTTATTTACCACCATATTCCATCCTATTTCACCTATATATGCCTTAGTTTATTCTTATATTGCATATTCAAGTAACTAAATTAAATTTTTCAATTTTTGGATTTTTTTTTTTTGTAAAAATTGGGTTTTAAGAGTAAATTTGAACTGCATTAAAAATTCTCGTAATAGCTTCATGGAAGTCATATGTGCAGGACACCTGAGCAAGATCTAAGTGAATATTTGGAAATATTAGGAACCGCGGATGAAGAAACACCTATTGATTCAGTTAAACTGGCAAAAACAGGCCCGATCAATGCTAGTCAAACTTGACATGTCATTTAGGATTCCTAGTAAAAAGGAGCAGATTTAATATTTTGTCGGATTTTTCCTGATTTTGTGAACCAAACTTGATGAGTTCAACCTGTATGGATGGATTAGGATCGATAAGGCTGTTAGAGCCATTATAGCAAAATTTGTTTATCATTTGCTTATTTAAACAGAGTTTATGGACCATTCAAAGGTGTGTAATTTTGTATTAAGATTATTGGAGACTTTTGATATAATTTGAAGAATAATTTCTATTGTTCTATTTATTGTTCATGCTGTGGATGATTTATTAAGTTAGTTGTAGTTGAAGAGTCCTTCAGGTGTACAAGGAAAGGTTGGAGGGCCCCCATACCAAGCTAAGTACACTTTCATTAAATTTTGTATAAATTAGCATAGTTTTGATTTAGTATTTCTTCTTTCAGTTTTATGATTCAGTTACTTAGATGTGTTATGATTTCTTTATGATTTTTGGATGATTTTGGTTTAAAATCTAATTTTCGTATCAAAGGAAAACCAAGTGTTTAAGTTAAATTCTCTTTCTATCAAATTATGAATCACAACTAAAAATCATCCTTTTGCATTTTTTGAATTGTTTCTTGAATTCCAGTTTATGATTTGATACAATGGTAATGTTGTTGGAGTAGAACTGTGAGGAAGAACAACCATGACCTCCTAAGTTAGGAGCCTCTTCTCTTGCTTTCTACACATCACAAATTTCTTCTCTTTAGTTTCTCTTCTTGAGTACAGTACTGTGGGGAAGGACAACCAAGACCTCCTAAGTTAGGAGCCTCTTCCTTCACTTACTACATCTTGAATAATAGACTGTTTAGTTTCTTTAAACTTAGAATTTATTTGCAATATGCATTTCCTTTAACCTTTGAGCCTTGCCTTCTGAAATTGACTTTACCTAAAATCCATATACTTTGGACATGCTTCCAAGTCTACAACCCTGGATTGACAAGTAAAACACCTGCGCCAGTTTACTTAGTAAATTGACCTGACAGAGCATCAATCAAGTTAGAGCCTAGAGTAGGTTGGAGCCTACTCATTGTATAGGTTAGAGCCTCAATCAGGTTGGTGCTTACAAAAGGTTGGATTCTACTTATTATTGAGGTTGAAGCCACAATTAGGTTGTAACCTATAGAGAGAAATTTCTTGCATCTTAGAGGTTGGTACCTCAATCAAGTTGTAGCTTACCACAAGTGGTAGCTTGCATATTATTTGGGGGTACTTGAATCTTGTAGGTTGGGGCCAACAAATTGATTCAAAAGAATTGAAAACTGAGTAGAAGAAGAAGTTGGTGGTTTTCTCCCATTTAGGTTTCCACCTAAAGGTTTTGTCAACTTATGATGTTATGATTTATTGTATTATGCTTTTGCTATGATGCATTATAATAAATGATGAGATAATGTTTATGATGACTACTAAATAAATGGTTGATTAATTAATAATATAAAATTATAAGATTGTGCTCACACTCGTTCTACCCTCCTTTTAGTGTGACTTTTGGGCCAACACCTAGGTGGGGAAGACGATAGTTGTTTCGCAAACTCTTGAGATAACCCCAATTGATAAGTTTATTTCATAGTTACCATGTTCTAATTCAAATTAGATATATGAAATGAAAATAGAAAATCTATTGATATCTTGATACTCTATCAAATAGAAGAAAGTAATTTTCCTTTGAAAAATCCAAAGTGCTCAATCTACCGAAACAACCATTGAAATTGACCTTACTATACATATAGAGATTGAAGTTAGTGAAATGAATCCTTTGTTTCCAAAAAAAACCTAGCAATTTAATGTTTAACAATACAATGATACTCAATTGTTTGACACTAGTTTTTCATTCCGTAAAGGTAGAGGTAGAATCCACTTATTGTGAAATGTCGATTTGCCATATGCATTAGCACAACTAGCATTTATAGCGATCCAAAACTTATTTCCACCACTTTTTAGAGCTTCATTCTTTTTGGTGTAAACTTTTCCTAGATGAGCACTTGAAACGAAATTCCATAAACAACATGCCTTATGGTTAGTTGGGTTCCAATCCCCATTCTAATGCAAAATTCTAGGACAGGATAAGAAAATATAATAGAAAAATGAAGGAAACACGTTATCCATAATCTACCTACATCCTACTTTTGAATCAAATTCCAATGTAATCATTGTTGGTTTTCAATTATTCATATTTATGCAGCATAGGGAAGACAATGAATGCAAATTCTTCATATCTTTGTAAATTTGTTCTTGTGCATTGGCAAGCATAATGTATAGAAAATGGTGGCATTCATTAAGTTGTTCTTTTGCAACAATAAGAAAATATATGATGGTTACAACATGATTCTTCATGACATTAGCTAGCATGTGGTGGTAATAAGAGGACGCCAACATGTAGAACACAATGCTTCATCAATATTTGGAAAATTTAACAATATCTACATAAATGGTACATGCCAACCAACTCAATAGCCTTAATAGCATTCATGGTGTTGAATGCATATGAAAAATTTGACAGCGACAATGCTAATAAATTTGACAACTACAAAAATTAATGTAATTTAAGTTATTTTCTTGAAAATTTACACCATCGATTACAAAATAAAGCTTCAAATATCGAACCCAAACCATAAAATTGATATTTTAAGTTAGGTAATTATTTAATCAATTTATCTATTATTATTATTGTTTTAAAGTTAAAATTATTATTATTTTAAAGTTCAAACAGATAAAAACTTTGCATCACATTTTTTTTTTCTAACCAAAACTAACGTGAAATGCAATAGTTACTAGCTAAAATGGTGTCTGCGCTTTAAGAAGGAATATAAAATACTAAGACATTATGTTAGATATAAACTAAAACAGTTGTAAGATGTGGCCTTAATTTTCAAAAGATAATAAAGGGAGTACACTTTTTTTGTGTGTGTTATATATTTGTCCGTGTGGAAAACTATTATTGTTTTTCAATTAGTTATAAGTTAATTTATTAATAAATAGAGTCTCGCTCAAGATATATATATTTTTTTTAATTGATTTAAAAATATACATGCAATATTTTATTTAACAATCTCTTTACAACAAGATATAAAAATATCTTTACAATAAGATATAAAAATATTTTTACGTAGTTTTTTTTGCAAGGGTCTAAAAAAAATTGTTATAATTTTTACATAGTCTTTTGTAACAGTCTCAAAAGAAATTGTTATTAGATTTATTTTACTGAATTATCTCTTAATTGTGTGTCAATGCTTAGGTAAATTGATGAATGTCATATTTCCTAGAATTGGAAAGGAGTGTTTTTTATGATTCAAGTCACTCTTTAATCCTTGATGTATTTTACAACATGTTGATGTGGTCAGCATGGGGTTTTAATGGGCCATTTTTGTTTCTCAAGTGAACTTTAGAAGGGAATGGAAAGTATAGATTACGAAGTTATTGTTGGTGAATGGATGAAAATGTGGTCGTGAAGAGACCGAGGAGATAAGGGGGAAGGGTGTTTTTGTGCATGAAGTTCTATTCAAAATACATGGTATGAATGATGCCTTTCAACATTGATCATAGGAGTAGCATCTTGTGCCTTTGGAGGATCCCTTCATGTTATCATGATCAAATATGCATCTTATTCCTTTGGAGGGGGCCTTCACGTTTCCAATATCAAAGAGGTACCATAATATGTACTCATGGGGTTTTTGAATTAAAAATTATGTTGGTTCCTATTCTTAAATAAATCAAAACAAGTTTAATTTTGATCATTGTTTAGGGTGAATGTACTAGATGTAGATTTTTTAGCATGGGGAATTTATAAGCCAATTTTGTTTATAGGTGAAGATATTAATGAGAGAGAAATGATTTATGATGTGCTTATAAAGAGAATTGATTAATGGAATAAAAATAGCTCATGGATATCATAAGGCAAGCGGGAGGTAGATTTTGGTGGGGTGCATGTAGTATTGTGCAATTGGGGTTAGCAAGAGATTCTAGAAAGAATAAATAGTAAAACTTTATATTAATGAAGATAAATGTTTAAAGAGTAACTTTCCCGTTTTAACCATTAAAAATATATTTTGTACACTATATTTGGAAGAAGAGTGTAATTATATGTCCATAGCATTTCATTTATTTAAGTATTATATGTTTTTAATTTATATTTCAAGTTTGTTTGATAACAAGGCTCAAAATTGTTACAACAATATAGTTAATATAACCTTAATGTAATATTTTCGGAAATTAAACCCAATTAAGGAGGATAAAAAATAATCCTAATCTTCCCAACCATCAAAATAAATTTAAGTAACAATATAAAATATATATAAAAGTAGTACATATAAAATTATATACAGAATATGATAATTGTGAATGTCACTTTATAATTATATACTCTAGCAACATATATAAATTTTTTTCTTAAATATGTTTATATCCATAACACTGATATTTTTATAAAAAAAAATTATTCAATATATACAATATAGTAATGGACTCTAGTTATTTAGGAAACTGTTATACCCCTAAAAATGGTTGTGGTATATTTGAGGACATCACATAATATTTAGCTATTTCCCATACTAAATAAAACAACCTAAAACATAAAAATAAAGCAACCTAAAGCAAAAAAATAAACAACATATGCTAAAAGGACATTGTCAAAATTCATTATAAGGCTGACTCCTTAAATGTGAAGAATTTAAGGGGGATGTTGTGGCCTCAACAGGACAACACTATGACAAATAGAAACAAATATTGACATGAATTTTGTGACAGTGGAGATAATTTAATTATTGCAGGTTGTATGGTTGAGATTGTTGCAGTGACAGAAATTGTGGTAGTTACTATGTGTATTTTTTAGAACATTAATTATGATTCATTGATATGTTATGATTTTGAATCCAATTTGAAAATGTGAAGAAATAAATTTCCACAAGGAAGAAAAGGTTGGAGCATCAATCAAGTTGGATCTTAGAGTAAGTTGCAACCTACTCATTATAGAGGTTAGAGCCTTAATGAGGTTGGTGCTTAGAGTAGGTTGGATTATACTCATTGTTTAGGTTGAAGCCTCAATCAGGTTGTAAATTACCGCTACTGGTAGCTTGCATATATTTTGGGGGTAGTTGAATCTTGCAGGTTGGGGCTACAAATTGATGCAAAATAATTGAAAATTGTGTAGAGGAAGAAGTTGATGGTTTTCTCCCATTTGGTTTTCCACCTAAAAATTATGTCTCTCCTTGTGATGTGATGCTTTCTTGTATTATGATTTTGTGATGTTGCATTATAATAATTGATGAGATAATGTTTATGATGACTGCTAATGAATGGTTGATTAATTAATATTATGAAATTTTAAGATTGTGTTCACACTAGTTCACCCCCCCCCAGTGTGACTTTTGGGTCAACACTTGAGTGGGGAAGATGATAGTTGTTCCACATAAACTCTTGAGATAATCCCAATTGAAAATTTTTATTTTATAGTTACCAGGTTCTAATTCAAATTAGATATATGCAATGAAAGATAGAAAATCTATTGATATCTTGATATTATATCAAATAAAATTAATTAATTTTTCAAATTAGATATATGAAATGAAAATTATAAAATTCATTGATATCTTCATATTCTATCAAATAGAATAAAGTAATTTTCCTTTGAAAAATCCAAAGTGATCAATCCAACGAAACAACCATTAAAATTTACCATACTATACATATAGAGATTGAAGTTAGTTAAATGAATCCTTTGTTTCCAAAAATAAAACTAACAATTTAATGTATAACAATAAGATGATACTCAATTGTTTGGCACTAGTTTTTCATTCCACAAAGATATATTTAGAATCCACTTGTTGTGCATTTCCGCTTTACCATATTCGTCAACACAACTAGAATTTATAGCCATCCACAACTTATTTTCACCACTTTTTAGAGCTTCATTATTTTTGGTGTTATCTTTGTATGGATGAGAACCTGAAACAAAATCCCATAAACGACATGCTTTATAGTTAGTTGGGTTCCAATCCCCATTCTAATGCAAAATTCTAGGATAGGCTAAGCAAAAATCATAGCGAAATCAAGGGAACACATTGTCCATAATCTTCCTACATCCTACTTTTGAATCAAATTCCAATGTAATCATTATTGGTTTTCAATTATTCATATTTATGTAGTTTAGGGAAGACAATGAATGAAAATTATTCATACCTTTGCAAATTTTCTCTTTTGCATTGGAAATCATGATTTATAGCAAATGGTGTCCTTCATTAAGTTGTTCTTGTGCAATAGTAAGAAAATATATGGTGTTTACAAGAGGACTCTTCATGATATTAGCTAGCATGTGGTGGTAATAAGAGGATGCCAACATGTGGAACACAATGCTTCATCAACATTTGGAAGATTTAAAAATGTCTACATAGATTGTACATGACAACTAACTTGATAGCCTTAATAACATTCATCGTGTTGAATGCATATGAAAAATTAGACAACAACAAGGCTAATAAATTTGACAACTACAAAGGTTGATGCAATTTAAGATATTTTCTTGAGATTTTGCACTATTGATTCCAAAATAAGTCTTCAAATGTCTAAACCAAACCATAAAATTGATATTTTAAATTAATTAATTATTTAATCAATCTATTTATTATTATTATTATTATTATTTTTGTGTAAGATTGGTAGACCCTTTTTTCTATTAATATTTCATAGAAATAAGTTTGATTTCAACAAAACCGCAAGTGGCCTGCCCGCAGGAAACTAGGTCTGTTGGCCACATGTCTACATCAAACACTGTCCAAAATTTAAAAAGAGTTTTTCTAATCATCCATGCTACATTGGAAACTTTATCATCTATATAATTCTTGCTAAAAAAGTAAATGCTAACCGTCATCAAGATAAAAATAAACTAGTTGGGATGCTTCATTCATCTAAAGAATCAACTGGGGTTGGGGTTTTCACACTTGATTCCAGAAATTCACTTCGTATCATATTCTGGAAACTCTATTCGATCCTATTCAGATAGAGGTTGTTGTGGTACAGCTACATTGGGCAGATTGTATCTCCCTCTGTAGGTCCTTCAGACTTGGCTCTTCTGGTCTATCCTCCTCTGGGTCTTCTCAATCCTTATAGGTTGTCATAGCATAGGCCAATATTTTTTGCATGACCCAATACTGCTGGATGTTCTATAGAAACAAATTTTGGTGACCTCTGATATTACCTGGATCTTTGAAGATTGTCTCCCATTCCTCTACCTGGATCTCTTCATTTTCGATGTTTGTGTTAAGTTCTCTTTCCCTTTCAGAGATAACAACTTTCACCTCAGTAGAGGTTCCTATGTAGCATGCATTGATAAGGTTATTCATACTCTCTTTCCCTGTTTTCTTGCCTCTTTTGCTTGGTCCTTTGCTTGTAGTCGGTTCCAGGCCTTTCATCCTTTTTTCCATCTTTCCCGGTATTTTGTTTCCTTTCCTTCCCTGTTGGTTGCATTCCTTTGCCATCCAATTCTTCTTTCTATTTTTTACTTTCCTATCCAAGCAGCTCACCTGGACCAAGGCTTGGTGCTCACTTGCATGGTTCAAGTACCGAGTCATCACAGTCCTCTGCACCCTAGTTTTTAAGCTACCTATAACAAAAACCAGAAATAAAGCGTTACGAATCATCATTAAATTTACCATAGTGAACTCATAATATTTTGTGCTCTGTAAGTTGGTCTTTAAATTGACATCATTCCTTATGTTCTTGTTTTTATACTCGGCCAGAGAATTAGCCCTTATCCTTTTAGGATTCCCCACATAGTCCCCCCAATTCGGATGAAACTTCTTAGGAGCAAGCGCTTTCATCCGCTCCGTGCCCTGAAGACTATTTTGACCCCCACCTACACCTAGGTTCTCCATACTCCCCTTAAGGTTTTTAAGGATAGTAATAGCACCATATTCTAGGGTGCTTCCCATGACGAATTGAATAGCCCCTCCATCCGGCTCCCGCAAGACTACCCTACACCTCCAACATACTATTATCCCGACCGTGCCACCCAGTTTCCCAGGTTTCTTTCTTCCCTGGGTTTCACCACCCCAGAGGGAAAGATAATGCTTCTCACTTTCCCACCAAACTACAGTTCTATCCCTAGGCCACGAAAGCCCTACCCTTCACCCTTGGGTCCCTTCAAAGGATCTAAGCAAAATCCCAATTTGGGTGTTCCCCCTTCCCTAATTTCGAGCCCAGTTACTACACCTTCTTCTGCTTGCCTTTTCTAGGTCATGAATCAACTCTGGATTGAGGAAATGTAGCCCTGCAGATGGGCTGAGGGAGGTACCAATGTCAGATAATACTTCTAGCCTTTTGCTATTATTCATGAAACCTTCCTTCTCAATCCACATACCCATCCTTAACTGCTTAAAGAAGTTTTTCCTACAAACGCAGTTGAAACTGCTTAGGATGACCCTGTTGGCATCAATTCGACTCAACCCTCTTCTTTTGCCCTAGAACCTAGCTACCCCAAGGCTAAAATCATAAGTCCCAACCCCCCTCCCCATATGGTGAACCAGTCAATCCCACCCTAGGTTGATAGGCCAATTACCCAAGAATACCGGGAGGCCTCAACTTTTAAATCGACGGGGAACACCATTAAAATTAACCAATGTTCTTCTTCCATATTCATTACAATGTCTCTTTCTAGCTAAAGTCTTCACGGGAGCCAATTCATATTTTCCAAACCAGCGCAAGTGAAGGTAGGGAGCACATACCAGGTTTTACAGTCGAAAGTCGAATGCTGCTCGACGTCCCCCATTACTCGACTCTTACCACCTTCAGTTGCATGTCCTGCCTTTTATTTATGCATGCAAATGATTCCTATCCTTACCTTGTTTCCATTTTTTTTCTCGTCCACCTGCCCAACATCCCTTCCAACAAATCTTCCATGTGATCAGCTCCGTTGTCCACCACCTTTCCTCTCATGTGAGGGTCTTGGGATGGGGTTCCACTAACCTTCTCATAAATTCTGATCATTAATCCTTGCCTATCACCGACTGCTCTTACTGTGAGTTGCCTACTTCTCCCTCTCCACAAGTTGGCTTCCATGCCAACTATCCTTGCCTTTGTCCCTCTGCCCGTCGTGCCATCTAGCCAGCTGCTCTTGCCTATGCCCGCCTTGACAATTGTCCCTACCCTGTGTTGCCCATTACTCCACTTCCGTTTGTTGGACCCCGTGGCCCCTGACCAGCCTCTCCTCCCTTTACCAGCCATACCATCTGGCCAACTTATCTGTCCTCGGCCCGCCATGCCCTCTGACTGTCCTCTTTCCCCTCTAATATGAAATGTCCATCACACCCCAAGCAAGTTTTTTTCTCCTTTTTCCTTATCTATTCTCAAGATTTCCTCTAGACTACTCATGCCTCCCATTTTAATTAACTCGTAGCCCCTTATATCAAGGTTGTTGCCTGCCTATCCACATCCCTAGTTGGCTAAGTTTTTGATCCAAATCAGATCCACAAAATACTGTCAAGAACCTTGACTGTATCGAGTTAAATAATCTTTAATGAAATCCAAAACGGCATCAAAAAACCCCTGAACCAGTGCCCATGGTAGTCGGCATGGAATGACGAGGACCTCGGTCAAAGCGCGCTGACCGAAGCCCATGGAGACTGTGCAAGAGGTTAAAACAGCCCCTGGGAGCCCCAGATCGGGAAAAGGTGAACGAGGCTAAAAAGGAAGAGCCTCAAGCACTCGGTCACGTTGGGAGACGAAGAACTGTGGGCGATAAAGCAAAAGCGCTAACGGACAAAGGTGGGACTCGCGCTCTGGGAAAACTGGCAATATTGATCGGGGTGCCCTTGAACGGTAAGAGGTTTTGGAGGAGAGCGGATAGATCCCACTCAGCGATCGACGCGTGGCAGCGAAGGTGAGAGAAAAATTGCCGTGATCGTGCGCTATCGGTCGAGCAAGTCAACCGCACTCGACGTGCGTATGACGTTGGATCTGGAGGAGCCCAGATCGGATGGCTGAGATTGCGCCCAATAGAAAGAAGTGGAATCAACAGGGGATTAAGCTGTGATTTAAACGGATTTGGAATCCATTTGACCCCCACGGTGGAGAAAGAACATATCCGTGACATAACCAAAGGAACGAGCTGACGAAGCATGCTGGCACCAGTTAGATGGAGACACGTGGCACTCCATGAGTGTTCATGCTAACGCCGAACAGGGAACTCCAAGCACAGTTGCGGGAGGATAGTCGGCGCAGGCGAGAGAGGAACCAAATGGGCATATGATCGATTGGTTAAAGCCATGAACAGAGATAGACGAAAGAAGGAGAGGAGGATTTGGAGAAGAATCCAAGCGACCGAGAGAGACAGTGATTAGTGAACCCCGAGAGGAGGACTGAACACAGAGAATAGTCAAGCCAAGCAGAGGAGATAGAGGGACAAGCTTACCACAGGCAGCATTGAGCACCAGAGAGCTTGAAGATTCAAGCCTTCCAATAGAGGAATTTGTCTGGATTGAGCATCACAGTTGGCTTTTTCCACTGTAGACCAAAGGTCACATCGCTGGTAGGAAGAAAAGGAGTCTGTGAACTTTGAGTGGCTTGGGGAATCCAAGAACTACCCTACCAATCAAAATCTACTTGAGGAGAACTCGTATTGAGTCCCTATATTGTAATTTCTCTACTATAAGATGCAATAAAACAAGGCCACCACTGAAGTTGGACCTGAGACGTAGCCCTAGAGAGTAGGGTGAACTCCTTATTAAAAATTGTTTGTGTCATTGTGTTGCTTACTATATTTCTTTGTTTTCTTTCCATTTAAATGTTTGTGTATTGGCAATCTGATCGATCCATTGTTTCAATAACACAGAACACACACACCAGCACATGAGTTTGTAATACCTTTTGTTTAATAAATCTTCAACTAAGGACACTCATAGGGTGATTATCATATCAAGTGGTATCAGAGCTCTAGGCTGTAAGGTTAGACAAGATTGTGTTGGTTTAGATGTGAATGATCACTAGATCAAAGCTCAAATTAGGATGAGGAGAGTTGGTGGAAACTAATCCTGAAATTGGGAGAGTCTATTCTCGGAAGACAATGTCAGAAGAAGGTTCTATAGGGCTAGACCCTCAATTCATAGAAATTTTCCTAGCTATAAAGTCTATGGTAGAAGAAATGTATAGGGACTTTAGAGAGCATAAGGATGAAGATTCATCAGGCTCTAAACAAGATAAAGAAGAAGATGAGTCTCATTCCCATGACCACTCAAAAGGAAAGGGAAAAGAAGAAAGCTTTCCTACACCTCCTAGTAGCCCTATGCATAATAAGAAAGCATCCTTGATTAAACTGGATGTCAAATTTCATTTGCCTATATATGATGGAGAGCTAAATGCTGAAAAGTTGGACAATTGGATTAGACAAATTGATGTGTATTGCAGAGTACAGAACATGGACTCAAACAAGAGTAAGATACAATTGGCAAGCCTATGCCTAGGAGGCACTGCCTTGGTTTGGTGGGTAGGCAGAACCCAAGCTGATATGAGGAAGCATGGTAAGACCATCTCTATCTAGAGTGAATTTGTTTCTGCAATAAAAAAGCAGCTCTATCCATTGGCCTACATGCAACAAGCCATGATGAGTTGGAAAACTCTTCAGAAGTTGAAAGGGAAAAGTGTGCAAGGGTATACTCAAGAATTCAGAAAGAGAGCATTGGTGTTGGGCATCTCGTTAGACTCACCAGAGACTCTTTTGAAGTACATTGGTGATCTACAAAGCTACATGAGGCATACCATCCTCATGTTTCATCCCACTAGTGTAGATGAGGTATATGTACAAGCTACTCATCTAGAAGCTAGAGGAAAGAATGGAAATCCAGAAGTTGGGGGACCATCCCAACCCACTATAAGCAAGAGCAAGGAGAAAAGAAAACAGAAGAGGAAAGCAAGAAAGGCCAACACTGCACAAAAAGGCAAAGCTTCATGCACTCACTGTAAAAAGGAGGGGCATGATGATGAGCATTGTTGGATTCTGCATCCAGAGTTGAGACCTAAGAAGTCCGAGGGAAAGAAGAAGAAGACTGTTGCAGCTATTCAACGAGATTTGGGGTCAGACTCGGGATATGAAACAAACATTGCAGCCACAGGTATAAAAGGTAAGAATTTTGAAGCATCTACTAGTATTTCTGCTCAATTTGTTGTTGATGAAGAACATGAGAGAAAAAGACATGAGTTTTTCCATATTTGAGTTGTTTCCAAAAATCAAAAGGTTGATACTTTGTTTGATAGTGGCTCACAAGTAAATCTAATTTCTGAAGCAATTGTAAAGAAATTGGGATTAACAACTACACCTCATAAGAAACCATACCCAGTAGGATGGTTGAATGATAAAACACAACTACAAGTGACTAGACAGTGCAAACTCAAGTTTTCTTTTGGGTCAACATTTGTAGGTGAGGTTGAGTTAGATGTATTCCTTTGGATATATGTGGAATTGTTTTAGGAAGTCCTTACTTGTATGATAGAAAGGTTATTTTCTATAGAGCTAAGAACAAGTATCTACTTGTCAAAGATGGAATCGAATACTTTGTAAGAGCTCACAAGATCAAGAATAATTATACTCTCATAAACTCAGGACAGATGAAAAGAATGATAAATTCATGCAAACAGTTCTTACTGATGGTTGTAAAGGAAAAGACACCTGATAAGACCAAAATATTTGAGGGCTGAATGCTGATCAACAAGCTGATATAGAAAAGATTGTTTCAGAGTATGATGTCTTATTTCAAGAACCTAAAGTTCTGCCACCAAAAAAGGGAATAGTACATGATATTATTTTGCAGCAAGATGTTCCTTTGCCTAACATTGGGATGTACAGGTTGTCTGCTTTAGAGAATGTTGAAATCAAGAAGTAGGTGCAGGAGTTGTTCGAGAAAGGGTTCATTAGGCCCAGCACATCACCATGTGTGTCACCAATCATCTTGGTGAGAAAGTAAGATGGCTCGTGAAGAATGTGCATTGATTACCGAGCACTGAATAAGATAACAATAAAAAATCGTTATCCCCTTCCTCGCATAGATGATCTTTTAGATCAATTGAAGGAAGTTGTTTATTTCACCAAGCTGGACTTGCACAATGGATACCATCAGGTCAGAGTTGCAGAGCAAGATGCATGGAAAATTGCTTTCAAAACAAAGCAGGGATTGTATGAATGGCTAGTTATGCCTTTTGGCTTAACCAATGCCCGTGCCACTTTCATGAAATTAATGAATGATGTACTCAGACCTTTCTTGATGATTTTGTTATTGTGTATCTGGATGACATTCTGATTTTTAGTAAAACGTGGGAAGAACATTTAAAGCATGTTAAGTAGACATTTGATGTTTTGAAAAGAGAAAAAATTTATGTTAAACTCTCCAAATGTGAATTTGGCAAAACCTCTCTAAATTATTTGGGTCATATAGTAGGGGGAGGTGAATTGAAAATAGATCCCTCTAAAGTGGCAGTCATCATGAACTGGCCTAAACCCAAGTCTGCTACAGAAGTGAGAAGCTTCTTAGGAGTAGCATAGTATTGGAGGAAGTTCATTTCAATTTTTTCCTCAATTGCAGCTCCTTTACATGCTTTGACAGGATTGAACAAAGTGTTTCAGTGGGGAGGTAAACAACAGAAAGCCTTTGACACCTTAAAAGAAAAAAATAGTTTAGCACTTGTACTTGCACAGCGAGATCTACAAAGACCATTTGAGATCCAAACTGATGCTAGTGACTATGCCATGGGAGTAGTGTTGACACAGCACGGTAAACCCATTTGTTATCATTTTGAGACTTTTAATCCTGCAGTAGTTAACTATCCTACATATGATAAAGAATTGTATGCATTAGTTTAGAGTGTGAAAAAGTGGAAACATTACTTAATGGGCAAGGAAACAGTAATACATATTGATCATCATCCACTTCAATACCTACACTCCCAAACTAAATTACAGCAATCAAGACATTACAGATGGATGGGGTTTCTACAACAGTTTCATTTAGTCATCAGATATAAAAAGGGCATACATAACAAGGTTGCAGATATGTTATCTAGACCGATTATAAATGCATCTACCATACTTAAGCATAACTCTGTGCTGCATGAAATCTACATAGAATAGTATGCTCAGGATATGGACTTTAAAGATGTATATGCAACTTTGAGTCAAGGAAAAAGAGTAGAAGAATTGGACTATCATGTGAAGGATCGACTCTTATATCATTGTGGGAAACTCTGCATTCCACAAACCGAGAGAGAAAAGATAATTAGGGAAGCACACACTTCTCTGGTATCAGGTCACTTTGGGGTAAGTAAAACCGCTGCACAGCTGCTAAGGTTCTGCTATTGGTCGAAAATGAGTGAGACAGCTTCTAGATATGTAAAGGGGTGTGCCATGTGTGCTAAAAGAAAGCCCAGCAATAGAAAACTAGGCTTGTACACTCCCTTGCTAGTTCCTTCTCACCCTTGCGAAAGCATTTCTGTGGATTTTATTGGAGGACTACCTAAATCTAGGAAAGGTCATGATTATCTATATGTTGTTGCGGATAGGTTCAACAAAATGTGTATTTTGATACCCTATAGTAAACAGATTATAGCTGAACAAACTACAAAATTATTCTTTGAAAATGTATGGGTTCATTTTGGATTACCCACTTCTATTGTATCTGATCGAGACACCCGATTTGTGGGGAAGTTTTTGTCAAGTATGTGGGAACTAATGGACACCAAGTTGAAGAAAAGCACTGCTTTTAATCCACAAACAAATGGACAGACAGAAGTAGTTAACAGGACAATGATCTAGTTACTGAGAGGATATTGCAGCAAACATCCTAAGCTTTGGGATGAGCATTTGTGCTATGTGTAGCATGCTTACAATAGAGCCAAACACTCTTCTACACAGAGATCTCCTTTTGAGACCAGTTTTGGTTTCATACCAAGGTCTCTTTTGGATTTTGTCTTTGGTAACGATACCATGGTTTATAGACATAGTGATGTGGACAAGGCAACTAGGTTCATTGAACAGATCTAGGAGATCCACCAGGAAGTACAGGAACAACTGAAAAGAGCCAGGCCAAGTACAAGGCTAGGCATGATAAGCATCGAATGGAGCATAGTTTTCAAGTTGGAGACCAAGTCTGGCTGTATATCAACAAGGAAAGAATGCAAGGTGAAGGTAAGAAGCTAAAACTTATCAGGTATGGACCCTTCAGGATACTTGAGAAGATTGGCGAGAATGTGTTTTGCCTTGATCTACCAACTTACATGCACATCTACTCAGTCGTGAACGCAGATTGCTTGAGGTTCTTTGAACCTTCAATGATTGAGGACCCTGAAGAGTAGAGTCAATTACCTTCTGTTGATGATCTGCTACCTGAATATCTTAATGAGTTGTAGGAAGACACAGTGCTGGACAGGAAGGCAAGGACAATGCACAGTGGACAGGTGGAATACCTCAGGATTGGGCTTAAAGGTTAGAAATCGGGCAGTGTGAAGTAGATTGAGATTGGACAAGTGAGACAACAGTTTCCTCACTTAGTCGATGCTTGAAGAAAACCAACTATTGGTGGTCCAAAAGCTTTTTCAATAGGGAGGTCATGATCCAAATCGGATCCACAAAATAATGTCAAGAACCTTGAATATATCGAGTTAAACAAATCTTTAATGAAATCGAAAACAGCATCAAAAACCCCCTGAACGAGTGGCCATGGCAGCTGGCGTGGAACGACGAGGACCTCGGTCAAAGCGCACTGACCAAGGCCCATGGAGACTGTGCAGGAGGTCAAAATAACCCCTGGGAGCCCCGAATCGGGAAAAGGAGGTGATTTTGATGTGCAATTAGCGCTAGCGCTTAAGCGTTAATTGCACATCGCTAGGCGAATAGGGCTAAAATGCAAGAGCCTCAAGCACTCGATCACGTTGGGAGCCGGAGAACCGTGGGTGGAAAAGCAAAAGTGCTAACGGAAAAAGTCGGGACCCATGCTCTGAGAAAACCGGAGGTATTGATTGGGGTGCCCTTGAATGGTAAGAGGTTTTGGAGGAGAGCAGAGTCATCCCACTCAGCAATTGACGCGTGGCAGCAGAGGTGAGAGAAAAACCATCGTGATCGCACGCTATCGGTTGAGCAAGTCAATCGCGTTTGACGTGCATATGACGTTGGATCTGGAGGAGCCCAGATCGAACGGCTGAGATTGCGCCTGATAGAAAGAAGTGGAATCGACAAGGGATTAAGCCGCGATTTAAAAGGATTTGGAATCTGTTTGACCGCCATGGTGGAGAAAGAACATATCTGCGACATAACCAAAGAAACGAGCCGACGAAGCATGTTGGCACCAGTTAGATGGAGACACGTGGCACTCCCTGAGCATTCATGCTGACACCGAACAGTGAACTCCAAGCACAACTGCAGGAGGAGAAGCAGTAGAGGCAGGAGAGGAACTAAACAGGCATAGGATCAACTGCTTAAATCCATGAACAGAGACAGTCAAAAGAAGGAGAGGAGGATTTGGAGAAGAATCCAAGTGACCGAGAGAGATAGTGATCAGTGAACCCCGAGAGGAGGACTGAACACAGAGAATAGTCAAGCCAAGCAGAGGAGACAGAGGGTCGAGCTGACCACAGGTAGCATCAAGCACCAGAGAGCTTGAAGATTCAAGCCTTCCCATTGAGGAATCTGTCTGGATTGAGCATCAGAGTTAGCTTTTTCCACTATAGACCAAAGGTCTAGAGCTGGTAGGAAGAAAAGGAGTCTTTGAACTCTGAGTGGCTTGGGGAATCCAAGAACCACCCTGCCAAGAAAAATCTACTTCAGGATAACTTGTATTAAGTCCCTGTATTATAATTTCTCTGCTATAAGACGCAATAAAACAAGGTCACCACTGAAGCTGGACCGGAGACATAGCCCTGGAGAGTAGGGTGAACTCCTTATTAAAAATTGTTTGTGTCTTTGTGTTTCTTACTGTATTTCTCTACTGTCTTTCCATTTAAATGTCTCTGTATTGGCAATCTGATCAATCCGTTGTTTCAATAATACAGAACACACACACCAGCACATGAGTCTGTAATACCTTCTGTTTAATAAATCTTCAATTGAGGTCACTCATAGGGTGATTATTAGATCAGTTGTCTGTTGCCACATTCCCTAATCTGCGGACATGCGTCGGGACAATGTAGTCTATCCTTTGTATTAGATTTCCTATTTCCTGGACCAACTGTGTCGTCCTCCAACTTTGGCTTATTTTCTCCCCTCTAGTTCCTTGCTGGAGTTTTTTAACCATTTCTATTGCCAATTTTGAGTCTCCTTCCACCTCTACTCTCTGAAACCTTTCTCTCCTTGCAATTTCTAGCCCCAGCTTTCAGCATAAAGCTTAGTTTCATTATTCAATCCATGGCATACAGGCGGATGGTATTGGCTTGGAAATATTGGAACACCCATCCGGAGCCTACCTCCCTGGGGTTCCCTTTCACTACTCTGTCAAAATTTAGTTTGATGAAATCTTCTTGGGGGAACACGAACATGTTTGGGGAGTCACTGGGAGGAGGTTTTTGTTTACATGAGTTATTATTCAACATGCTGGGATTTAGGCTTACTCTTGCTAGTATGCGACTTTCCTAAGGGTTAGTTTCCCAATCATCTAGGTACCAGTTCTCTGCTAAGATCGTTTCTATGATATTCTGGACTGTCATTCCCCATAATTCTACTGTTGTTCTCTTTCCCCATTTGAAAATTCTTCTATTTCTTTCCTTCCACACCACCCAGAGTAGGAATCTGAGGGATATCTTCTAGGCTCGGTTCAGAATGGGATTCTAGTAAGGCTTCCTTCCCCATTTTTTCATTATTAATTTAATGCTTGTTTGATCCCTGACTCTAAGGCTGAATAGATTCTCATGATATTGCCATAGAAACTCACTATAACTGCAGGCGTTTAGAATATGTTCCATTGATTCTGATTATCTTTCACATGTACAATAGGTCGATGGTCCATGCATCCCCGTTATTTGTAGTTGGTCCCAAGTGAGTGCTTTACCATGCCAGACTATCCACATAAAGAAAGCTATTTTCTACCATAATTTTTCCTTCTAGATTTGATCCCATATGGGTGGCCCTTGCTGTTGATGGTGTGCTGCTTGCAGGTGGTATCTTTCTTGGATGGTAAACATCCCTTTTATTCTGTATCCCCATCTTATTATATCCGGTACTTCTGATATCTCTATTTTTTAGGTCTCCATCTCCTTCTCGTAGGTTTCCCACTGAATTGATTCTGGAGCATTCAGCCAGTCTTGTTTCTGCTTCCATTTTCTCCAATGTTCCCCTGTGTCCAATCCTAAATAATATTTCACCATCTGATTTGCAGGGTTATTGGTAAATTGGCATATTTCCACCAGGTTTGACCTACTATGTAATTTCTCTCTTTGCTACCATGCCTCTTTCCAGAATATGGCTTTGTCTCCTCCCCTTATTTCCCAAAAACTGTGAGTTCTTATCAGTTCTCTATTTTCTGATGCTAGATTCCATATGGCCGACCCATTTATGTTTTCCTGGACTCTTAACCTTCCTTCTGTCGATCATGGCATTCCATATTTTATCTCCCATATTTCTTTCCATAGGTCTATTCCTCCCTGAATCCATCTCCACCATAGCTTGGTCCCCATGACTTGGTTTAGAATATAAGGGTCTCTGAGTCCCAACCCTCCTTCTTTGATCGGTTTGCTAGGCCAATGCCAAGAGAACAGTGCCCATTTTTTATCTGTGTTTGGCCCCTGCCACATAAATTTTTTAAAGATGTCAATCATCCCTTGGCACACTGTTTTAGGGACAACATGACTAGATAATTGGTATATGGGGATTGATTGAAGCACTGCTTTCAACAATATTACTCTGCTTGCCATGTTGAGAGTCCTAAAAGTCCAGTTCTGCAATCTCCCTTGGATTTTTGACAAAAGAGTCTTCCAGTTTCCCACTTTGATTGGGTGAAGACTTATCAAGATCCCTAAGTATTTCAAGGGTATATTACCAATGCGGAAGCCCATGATTCTTACTAAAAAAAGCTTGGGATTGGGATGTTGTATTGAAAAAGAATATTTCTGACTTATCTTTATTAATCTCCATCCTTGAGGCATTCATGAAATTGTTCAATATTTCCACTAGGGCTCTGGATTCCTTGAGGGTTTCTTGCCCAAACATATTTATGTCATCGACAAACTATTGATTTGTTAACAATAGATCATTACCCCACATTTGAAGACCTGTAAATTGATCACCTTGGACTTTTTATTTTACATATCTTCCTAGTCCTTCAGCAACCAATATGAACAATAATGGGGACATTGGATTGCCTTGTCTTAGCCCCCGTTGTTGTGTTAAAAGCCTCCATCGGGGCTCCATTGAGAAGGATTGAGAACACAGGGGTCGAGATCATCGAATAGATCCCGTTTATCCATCTGGGGTCAAATCCGAATGCTTTTAGGATTCCTTGTAGGTAATTCCAACTTAGGCGATCATAAGCTTTTGATAGATCTAGTTTTATCATCATGCCTTTAGATTTTTTTCTTTTTCAGGGAATGGATCACCTCTTGAGTCGTAACTATTCCATCCACAATTTGCCTCCCTTTGGCAAATTCGGTCTTCTCTTGAGAGATTAATCTAGGTAGGATAGGTTTGAGATTGTTTACCATGATTTTTGCGATAATTTTATATATTACATTGCAGAGAGCTATTCATCTAAATCCTTGAGGTTATTCGAAGTGGTATGTTTTGGGGATAAGAGCTAGGAAGGTGGAGTTCAAGGTCAATGCATTCTTTTACTGAGTTGTGACTCGTCCACTACTACCATGATAAATTCTCCTATGATTAACCAAGTTGCCTAAAAGAACTCTATTGTAAACCCATCCGAACCAGGGGGTTTGTTCCTCGCTAAGCCTTTGATAACTTTTTCCACCTCAGAGTTAGTGATTTCCCTTAGTAGGGTCAGGTTTTGATCCCTACTCACCAATTGAGGAATATGTCGAGCTATTCTTTTTATATTCTCTGTCCTGTCTATATTAGGTTATGTCAATAAATTTTGGAAGTGTTGGACCAGTAGGTTCTCCATATCTTCCTTTTGAGTGAGTCGATTTCCTTCCTGGTCCACTAGGGAGAAGATCCTATTACGCTGACGATGTTGAATCATCTCTTTCTGAAAAAATCTAGTGTTCATTCCCCCTCTCTTAGCCATCGAATTCTTGGTTTTTGTTTCCATAAGATCTCTTCCTACTTCCTCCTTTCCTCCAATCTATTTAGCAGTTGTCCTTCTTCCTCCACTATATTTTTAGTTCTTCCATCATTTATTATCTATTGTTGCACCTTTCTCATATTTTCCTGTAGCAGTTCTTGTTCCTGTTGGATATTACCAAACTCTTCCTTGTTCCATTTTTTTATTTTTGTCTTTGAGTTCTTCAAGATGGAGTTGGAATGTATGCATTAGGTTTCTTCCTTCTTTCTCACTTTCTTTCCACCATTCCTTCATTTTTCCAAGAAAGGTCGGATCTCTTAACCAAAATGCTTCAAACTTGAAGGGTCTCTTGGTTTTCCCTTGTTTCATATCCACTTTCAGTCTAATCGGCCAATGGTTTGAGCTCATGCATGGCAAGATGGATGCCTCGTAGTATACATCTCTACTGATTAAGTTTTAAGTTGCCAAGAATATGTCTAGGCGAGACACTACTTGCCTGTTTTGTCCTCTTCTATTGTTCCACCTTTACATTCCATTGATTGTTGGGATATAAACCAACTGTAGCTCTTCTTGGATGTCCCTAAATTGTTCCATTTATGGTTCCTCCCTTATAATCCCTCCTTCTTTTCTCCTCCAAAGTTGTTATCATATTAAAATCCCCTACAATCAACCAAAGCTTTTCATCATGCATTTGGTTTAGGGTCCTTATGTTTTGTATGAAATTTTCCTTTTCTATTGGAATATGTGGTCCATAGATTACTGAGGGCATGAACCATTCTTTGGTCCCTATGTTTTGGAAATGTCCTGTGAGGATTCACTGCATCCCTATCCAATAGTATGATTTTACCTCAGCTAGGTTCCAGATTATTGCTATGCCTCCTGCTCTTCCTTTCGCATCCATTGCTACTACCTCATACCTTGGTTTCATCTTCCTTAGAATCTTTTCTAGTTTTTCTCCTGTTATGTTGGTTTCTTGGAGATTCATTATTTGAGACTTTTATTTTTTCAATCGATCCATTAAATATCTTTGTTTTCCCTGGTTGTTTAGGCCTCTTATTTTCCAAGATATTACTATCATTGGATAAATTTATTAAGTTATTGGTAGACCGCTGATAAAGGTACCACCCTGCAAGTGTTTACCAACATCTCTCCCATTACCTGGATCAATGCCTGTAAATTTCTCCTTCCTCTTTTCTTTCCTCCTTTTGTTCTATTTTGAAATTCTTGGGGGTTTTCTTGGTGCATACCCAGTTGCTCTGCAATCTCTACTTTTCTTTGTCCTTGGTTGGCCTTATATTGTTCGAAGGTCTCCTTATACAATTTATTTTGGTCCTCTGGGATAAATATTTCATCTAGGTGCCTCCATTCATTTAAAAATTTCTTTAGAACTTCCTCTTCCATGCTTAGCTCCTCCCCCTTGCTTGGGTCGATTTCCATTGTAGTGTTTTCCATCCCTGCCTGTTCATATTTACCTATGAGATCTGTTTGAGCTTTCCTCTTTGGCGTTGTTTTTGCATGAATTGAACTAATTTCTTTTCCTTTTTCCTGGTAATCCATGAGTTGGGTTTTAATTTATGTTTCTTCTTCCTCTTGCAGTACCTCATATCTCTTTTTACTACTCGAATGAGATTGGTTGTCTTTTTTTGGTTTTGGGGTCCTATTGATGGCCTTCTCTTGTTATTCACCTCTTGGAACCCCTCATTTCCTTCCGATGGGTGTTTCAATTGTTTTTCTTTTGGCTTCGGGCCTTCCTAGTTCAATGGGATTCTTTGAATAAGTGGCCATATTCATGGCACCTTTAACATCAGAATGGGATATATCATATGCTCATAGTCCATGGTCTATTACCAAATATCTTCAGGGTATTCTAGCTCTGCTAATTCAGTGATGGGTTATGATATATTCATATGCATGCAGATTCTAGCATAGGAAGTATAGTGGCCTCTTTCTGTGGTTTTAATTATTTTAACAAATTTTCCTATTGTGTTCCCAATTCCTTCCAATATTTCCAATCCCAAAAGTCCATTGGGAGTCCAAAGATTTTTACCAAGACTCGGGCTGCTAGAAATTTCTCTTTATCAAGGTTGTAACATTCTTCCCAATATCGCATGAATATGCCTGCATTATAATGAAAATAGGGACCATTTTCAAATACTCTTTCCTTATCTTGTAGGTTTGAGAAGATTGCCGTGAATAATCCTCTAGCTCCCAACTTGAGTTTGATATGGCCTATGGGTTGCCATTTCCATTGTATCCACTTGATCAGATCCTTCTCTGTCGGCCACACATCTATGAACTTCTAGATCATCGCATGGTCCTTCATGAAGCTGCGATATCTTTCTAGTTTGTTCATTAGGATTACAAATCTGGGTTTCTCTGTTGCACATGGCAGACACTGCCCTTTACTTCTTGCCTGCCATTACACTTTGAGGACTGGGCCATTTGTCAGATTAGTTGTTTCTTGGGAACTCAGCTAGTTTTTTGTTTTCCTGCTTGATTCTCCCGCCGATGCGTCTAGTATGAGGGGATCTCTCCCCCCCCCCCCCCCCCCCCCACCCTTCTGTTTATCATCATGTTATATCTAACGATTTTCTATTTGTTGTTCCTGTTGTAGTTGTCAGAGAATGCAGGTTTTAGACCTTAGGGTTTGGAAACTCCAATGGCGCAAAGATCCTTGGGTTGTATAGAGTTTGAAGCTACATTAATGTTGAGTTAGACATTTATTATTATTATTGTTTTAATGTTAAAATAAATAAAAACTTTGCCTCACACAATTTTTTTTCTAACCAAAACTAATGTGAAATGAAATGCAATGGTTGCTAGCTAAAATGGTATCTTCCCTTTGAGAGGGACCATAAATAGTAACACATTATGTTATATTACTGAACATTCTAAACTCAAACAATTGTAAGATGTGGCCTTAATTTTCAAAAGATGATAAAGATGAGTAAAAACATTTTGTGTGTGTTATATTTGTCCATGATTTTGGTAGAAAACTATTATTGTTTTTCAATTAGTTATAAGTTAATTTATTTAATAAATATAGTCTCAATAAAGTGGAAAATATTTTTATCTGTTTTTTCATTTTTAATTGATTGAAAAATATAGATGTGATATTTTATTTAACAATCTCCTTACAACAAAGATCTAACAATAAATTATTATATAGTTTTGTAATGGTCTCTAAAAAATTGTTATTAGATTTCTTTTACTGAATTATCTCCCTTAATTTTGTGTCAATGCTTGGGTAAACTGATGAATGGAATATTTCCTAGAAATGAAAAGGAGTATTCTTTATGATCCAATGCACTCTTTAATCCTTGATTTATTTTACAACATGCTGATGTGGTCAACATGGGGCCTTAATGGGACATTTTTATTTCTCAAGCGAAATTTATTAGGGAATGAAAATGATTTTCTGATGAGATTGCAAATATATTGTTGGTGAATGGATGAAAATGAGGTCGTGAAGACCAAAGGAGAACAGGGTGGGCGGGTGGGGGGGGGGAGGGAGTATTGTTGTGCATGTATTTTTATTCGAAAGACATGGTATGGATGATGCATTTCTCCATTGATCATAGGAGGAGTAGCGTGTGATTTTGGAGGATCCCCTCATGTTATCCTGATCAAATAGGCATCTTATGCCTTTTGAGGAGCCCTTCACCTTGCCATGATCAAAGTGGTACCATAGTATTTAGTCATAGGGTTTTTGGATTAAATTTAATGTTGGTTCCAGTGTTAAGTAAATCAAAGCAAGTTTAGTTTTGATCATTGTTTAGGGTGAGTGTACTAGATGTAGATTAGTTATCATGAGAAAATTATAGGCCATTTTTATTTCATAGGTGAAGATATTAGTGGAAGAGAAAGGATTTATGATGTTCTTATAAAGAGAATTGATTAATGGATGAAAAATAGGCCATGGATATCCTAAGGCAAGTGGGAGCTACATTTTGGTGGGGTGCATGTAGTGTTGTGCAATTGGGGTTAGCAACGGATGTTGAAAAGAATAAATAGGAAAACTTAATATTAAGAAAAGCAAATGTTTAAAGAGGAATTTTCCCTTTTTAACCATTAAAAATATATGATGTATGTTATATTTGGAAGAAGAGTGTAGTTATATGTGTGTGTATCGTTTCATTTATTTAAGTATTATATGTTTTTAGTTTATAGGGAAAATTAAGATATTTTTTATATTTTAAGGTTGCTTGACAATAAGGCTCAAAATTTTTACAACAATATACTTAATATGACCTTAATGAAATATATTCGGAAATTAAACCCAATTTAAAAGAATAAAAAATAATCCTAATCCTCCCCACCATCAAAATGAATTCAATTAACAATATAACATATTATATAAAAGTAATACATATAAATTTATATACATAATATGATAATTGTGAATGCCACTTTATAATTATATAATCTAGAAACATATATGATTTATTTATTTTTAATATATTTTATATCCATATCACTTAATATTTTTATAAATTATTTTATTCAGTATATACAATATGGTAATGGACTCTAGCTATTTAGGAAATTGATATATCCCTACAAAATGGTTGTGGTATATTTGAGGGCATCACTTAATATTTAGCTCTCTCCCATACTATAAAGACAATGACCACTTCCACAAACCTAATCCCTATTCCTATTCCCAATGTCATCAATGACATATTTTCATCTACATAACTTAGCCAAATCTCTTTTACATTATTAGCAACAAAATTATCACCTTTCTTAGGTAGTCTTTCATTTTCATTGCATGAATCTAAAGGAAAACCCCATAAACACTTATTCTTTTGAAATAAAGTTGCATTGAAAGTGAAAAAACATGTCCATATATAAATCAAAGATCTCTTCGAAATGGGTGTACTCAAGTTTCTATTTGCCAGGTGCAATTGGTCCAAACTAGATATCTCGCTAAAAGTTGTAGGTATTTTCCCTTCCAATTGATTTTGAGATAAATTCGACAAACTCAAGTGGTTTATACTTCACATGCACGTGGGAACTTCTCTTGTAATATTATTACAAAACAAATCAAATATAGTGTATCTAGACCATATATATGATAAATTGTAGATAAATATACTTTCATGACAATTTCTAATTCTATAGATCCTCCATATTCATATGACGCCTTTTGAAATGCAGAGAGTATCTCAATATGCATTGGTATTCGTCCAATAAATTTGTTGTTGAGTAAATACAACACATTCAAGTTCCTAAGATTTGTGATGCGTTGAGGAATGCATCCATGCAAATTATTATAACCAAGCACTAACAATCTTAAGTTTTGAAGAAATGTGAAATATGGAGGAAGCTCACCTTGTCAATCTTTTCTTGCTTAAATCCATTATCCCAAGCTAAATACACTCAACCAAAGATATGGGCGATGTCCGAGAATTCCCAAAAATTTTAGTAGAATAAACGAAGAAAATTACTATAAAACTGCAATTAACACTGCCATTAGGAATGATTCCTTTCAAGCTATTTTCAAATAATTTAATACAAAAGTAAAACCAAACCATGATGCTCTACTTCCAAAAACAATATTATTATATATTTTTAATACATTAAGAGTTTTTAACAGACCTATATTTACAGTGAAGGTGTTTTTAAGGGGAGGGTTCACCGAGCGATTTCGTTGTCTGTCGATATCTAATTAGAGTAAGACAAGTATTGATTTTTTTCACTCGATTGATTGTTGTCTCCATATTTGTCCATCCGTATCCTACCTTGGACCTTTTTACCTGTGATTAGCATATTCCTCTACATCAACGTAGTCGTACTTCTGCTCAGGCTGCTTTGTTTCTTAAATGTTTACGACTAAAATCACGCTTCACATACTATAACAACTTCAAGTTTCATTTTCCTTCATGATAACTTACTCAGCAAAACATAGTTGAAAATTGACATGGCTTCTCTCTAGGTGGCTTTTAGTTTTACGAATTCTTATTTTGAAAATGTAGGAGGTTTTTTCTTAATGTTTGGCAAATTCAGATTTATGAATTATAAGTAAAATGTAGATATCATATGCAGTTATAGCATTAACTTCCGTGATTTGAAGTTGAAGTCATGGTTGTATTTACAAATATGTTACTGTGTCATGTTTGTAATTGAAAATAATTTATAAAGCTATTTGTTACGATGTTTGAAGCCTCATGATCATGGATTTTCCTACTAAACTTATGTGATTTGATAAAAAAAAGAGCAACCACTTGTATTTGTTTTATGAAAATAGTAAATTTTGTAGTATATTATTTCTAAGAGTCTTTCTAATTAAAAGGAATTCAAATTATTTTTTTAAGAATTTTAATTTTTAAATAATCTACATTTTTTAAGTCCAGAGCGAAGATTAAAGCTGTTTAGATTTTGCAACTCTAAACAAAAGGTTATTCGAACAAATAACCAAATTTCCCTCATTTTGGAATCCGAAAAGCGGCTTTTAATCAATCAATTTAATTTAAAATAAAATGTATTTACTTATTTAAAATATTATTAAAATTTCTATTAAATATTTGGTTAACTTAGGATTTTCAATATTATAATTATATTACTTTTTAATAAATTATATACTTATTTTATTCTATAAGTATTTTATAACTCTTCACTCCTATTAATTATTTATATAATTTTCATTATTAAAAATTAAAGGCTGATAACTCACAAGAATAGAATAGATTGTGATACAAGGTGTACTTTTAAGGAACTTTATGGGTTAAGGGCACAATCTAATCATGTTAATGGTTGATGTAGCCCAGACTAAGTGATTCCGGGTGATTTTGATGACTTAGATACCCATGAGTCATAGTTTCTCAAACCAAAAATTAGGCATGTAGTCATATTAGAATTCACACAACTTATCAATCAAAAAAAATATAAAAGTTGATAATATGTATCTTTCAAATTAAATTAAATTAAAGTAAATTAATTAAATTACTCAATAATTAAATTTTCATTTAAAAAATAATTTCAATATTATTTTATTTTTTAAATGCAAGTATCTTAATTAGATAAATGATATTCATACTAATAGCTAAATAATTGGTTTTTTATGTATAATTTTCCACTCTTATAGATTATTATAGACATTAAGATAAATCCACTAAGTTATTATGAACCATAACTATTAATTATATTTCCAAATTAATTAATAGGTATTAATTAATTTAAAAAAAAATATAAGATTAATAGATATAAATATTAAAAAATTCAACAAAAACTTTAGCACGTGTGTATATAAAAGTAAATTAATATAAATTTCCAAATTAATTATAAGTATTAATGAAATATATATATATATATATATATATATATATATATATTATATATATATATATATTATATATATATAAGAATATGGAAAAAACACTTATATATATTTCTAACTAATAGATGAAATGATTTTTTTTTTTTTTGTAAGAATCCATAATATTAAGACTGAGACTTTTTAAAATTGAAGTAATGAAGTATAGAATAGAAATAAATAAATAAAAGCCTAAAATTCTTTATCATTAAGTTTACTTACTTTTTACTTTCCTTGCTATTAAAATTTTTCCATTTTCATTTTGTTAAGCTTTTTACACTACTCACAGACATATTTGCGAATGGTTCTCACATCATGTGTAAGAGTTTAATATTGTCCATAGCCACAGTTTTAGTTCAATCAATAAACTCATATGTACATACTTAATGTTGTATGGATAAATATATACAATGATTTTTAATTTGAAATTATGAAATTTTATGACAAAATAATATAATTTTGACAAACCACATATTTATTTTGATAATGTCTTTCCGATTAATTACATCATAAGTTGTTGGTTGTTTCAAACCACATATTTTCAAACTAC
Source organism: Pinus taeda (assembly GCA_000404065.3). Taxonomy (NCBI): domain Eukaryota; kingdom Viridiplantae; phylum Streptophyta; class Pinopsida; order Pinales; family Pinaceae; genus Pinus; species Pinus taeda. The sequence continues at coordinate 84,306 of APFE030431238.1, forward strand.
AATTTACAATAATTACAATAGTTTTTTAATATAATTGTCATATTTTTTTATTTCACATTTTATTTTTGTTTTTTAATTAGTTTTTGTTTATCTTATTTATTATAGATGGGTTTAAAATAATAAAAATCATATAAATTCAAATTATATTTTATAATTATTTCATTATTTTAATAATTTCGAATCAAATTAAATAAGAATATATATCCACGTTGTCTAATTGATAGATGAAATTGTAAGTTTTGAGGCACTTTCTCTAGTCAAATTTTTCCAAAATTCTGGAGATTTTTAAGAATCATATATTGCAGTATTAAGTCGTTTAATTTGCAAAGTTGAGTGTTTAGAAGTTTTTTAGGGTGTTGAATCTATTTATGCATTCAAATGTGCATTTGAAATAATAAGAAATCACAATCTTGTTTAAAATTATATTGCAAAATTCCCGAAAAAAAACAATTTCGTGTATTAGTTAGACTATGTCATATAAGTTAAAATTCATATGAATCATGCAACTTCAAATTATATTTTATGGTATTTTTCTATTGTTTTAATAAATTGTAAATAAAATTAAATGAAAATAATAGTGAGTATTCTCGTTCTTTTAATATGATTATTATTTTCTTTTAATTTGTATTTTTCTCTCTGTTAAGTCACTCATGATATGAAGGTCACCGGTTTGAAACTCCGCGGGAAAAAAAACTAGCTATGTTAAGGACTTGCATGACTTAGGTTGGGTGCAATCCCCTAGCGATTTTGATGGCTTAGATGCCTCTTGGTTGTGGTTTCTCAAGCCAAAGGTTAAACTTGTAAAGGCTTAGATGTCTCTTGGTCACAGTTTCTCAAGCCAAAGGTTAAGCCTATAAAGTCCATGGTTATGTGCATTGTGAACTTGGCACTCCTAGATGTTAAGTAATCTATTCAATTCCCTACCCTGTTCCGCTGTTATTCTCAACATGACCATGGTGTAGGCTCAACTTACATTTTTTTTTAACTTTCTTTATTTTATTTAATTCATTAAATGTTTATTGTATATTTCATTTACTAGAGATTAATTAAATATTGTAGGAATCATACAACTTCAAATGACATTATTTGTTTCATTAAACAAAAAATAAATCATATTCTTATTTTTTACTATTATTATTATCATTTTTTAAATTCTTATTTTTTATTTTCATTTTATCTAATTTATTAAATGTTCACATTCTATTTCATTTATCAAAGATTATATAAAAGTCGTAGAAATCATACAACATCAAATTTTATTGTTTTAGTCATTGACCCATGAATGACCATGTGTTATACTTTTACATGGTTAAAATAACATGATGCGTGTGGGGATATTTAATTTTGTGGCTATTTTATGGAAATCTAGTATTTGAGGAAAGCACATGGCTTGTTGGGAGAGTGCATATATTTCTTGCAAATTCAAAAATAAGTAAAATCATAAATACAATGTAGCTTCAAAATGAAAGAATCCATATCCGACTTTTTGAAGGATCTCTACATCTAAAAAAAAACAATGTCTAATTTTTTTTTTTTAACCATGGTGAGTTGGTAACCTATTGTAGTAATCTAGGCTAGGCCCAAGATCAAACCTAGAGTATATCCAACAACTTATAATCTAGATATACCGGGAATTTATGACTTATCAAAAGCTGAGACTCCATGAGGGTGGTCAAGCATTCTCCTTAAGCCTTAGCACAACCGACCAAATAATTTCCCCTGTGGCATTTGAAACCAAGTGGAGGGGATAGCATCCCATTGTGCCAATCACTTAATCGTCAACTATTAAAAAACTAATATCTCAAGATGTAATGTCTACCAAGGTATAAATAATCACTATAGTGATACTCTTTATGAAGACATGATACTTGTGAAGCTTCTATGGATATACCATTTTCAAGTAAGAACTGTGACTTTTGATAGATTTAAAGATTTCTTATCGATTGAAAATATAATTAATCCTTTACATCTAAGTAGATTTCAAGAAAATAAGTTCAAAGGCATCCACTAAGTTCAAATACATTTTCTATTAGGTATTATTTCAATATAAAATACTTGAACCAAGTTATCTTTTTTCCTTTGACAAAATAATTTTAGCATAGTTAGCAAGCAAAAAGAGTGTATCACTTTTTTCTTGTAGTTGTCATATCAATTTTTTGATTGGTAAGTAATAAACAATTTACTACAAAATATTAAATTCTTTGCCGGCAAGCTTATATTGGATCCAAAGTTACTTTTGATTCAGTGGTGCATGCCCCAACATGCAAAGCATCTAGTTATAATAGGAAGGGGTCAATATTATCTCTTCTTATATGTTTGAACATTATTCTATACAGAATAGTGGAAGAAAAAATTGATAACATACCAAAAATTTACATGTAAATTAGTAATCTTGTTGTAAAGTTTCAAGTTGTACATGCATGGGGCTGCTTAAATTTTAATGGTTCTCTTGTAATACATTTTCCTCTACTTTACAATACTAGAACCAAAAAATATTAAAATGAAAAAATTCATTAAATTAGAAAACCATAAATAAAAAATATATATGTAAAATATTTAAATTTCAAAAAAAATTATGGGACATAATTAAATTACAACGGTTTCTGGAAACCAAAATATTAATAGAATAAAATATACTCCAATTTACTACGCAAGGAAAAATCCTATTATCCTTTTACAACATATCCAACTTATATTATCTTCCGTGTTTCCTTACCCTGCAAGTTTAACTTCGTTGTGATCCATTTCTCCCAGTCGAACATCCGCGTCTGTCAAAGCCTGTGAGTTGCGTGTCCGCGTTGGGGCCGAGTCAGGGGAAAGCCATTGGAGTACGACGATCGACCTTAAAACTTCATCTCTGCTGGTGACGTCGACCTCTCATGAACGTGATTTCTCTCGATAGTCCTTAGGCCAAGCCAAGTCAATACATAAAGAAATTTCTCCCCAGATTTCTCTCAACGGTCCTTATGCCAAGTCAAGTCAATACATAAAGAAATTTCTCCCCCAATTCCATACATGCAAAGTCAAGTAAATATTAAAATGTCACAGCTTCAAATCATATGCCAGGTCAAGTCAATACTAAAACCTCACGGCTTCAAGAAAATTTCTCGAAAACCTTAGCCCCGAGTCTTAAAACCAAGTCAATTCAATAGTAAAATCTGACCAAAGTCCATTTGCCAAGTCAAGTCAATTAAAATGTGAAATGCCAGGTCAAGTCAATACTAAAACCTCACGGCTTCAAGAAAATTTCTCGAAAATCTTAGCCCCGAGTCTTAAAACCAAGTCAATTCAATAGTAAAATCTGACCAAAGTCCATTTGCCCAGTCAATTCAATTAAAATGTGAAATTAAACTCACAGTTTAAAGAAAAAATTTAGTCAAATTAATAGTTTAATTTATAAATTATCATAATTACATTAATAAATCTGACATAATTACATTAATAATCTGGTTGATATACAACGATAAGCATCAATAATATGAATTTAATATCAATATTAATATTGATATTAATGAATATATAATTCTATGATAATAATAATAATAATATAATATTATAACATATTAGTATCATTTTATTATAAATAGTAATAATTATAATAATTAGACTATGGTTAACATGGTTGATTTTCAGATTGAGACAATCTTTATCACAATGCAAAGTTGGACCATGGTTGACCATAATTGATCGTGCTTGACCATGATTGTTATTATAATCCCTTGAGAATAATAAACTCAAGGGATTAATACTAAAAACCTTAGAGATTATAAACCCAGGGGAATAATATAAACCCTAAGATAAATATTATAAGCCCTCAAATAAACATGGTTGACCATGGTTGATTTTCATATTGAGACAATCTTTGTCCCAATGTAATGTTGGAACATGCTTGACCATGGTTGAATCCTTTTATCAATAAACCCAAGGGAATAACGAAAAAAATGGATTAATACTAAAACCACAAGGGAATAATATTAAACACAAGGGACTAATATTACAAACCCAAGGTATATAAACCATATGATAAATACTAAAATAAACATGGTTGACCATGGTGATTTTCATACATGGTGATTTTCATATTGAGACAATACTTGTCACAATGCGACAATGGACCATGCTTAACCATGGTTGATTTCCATATTGAGACAATCTTTGTCGCAATGTGACATTGGACCATGGTTGACCATGATTAACCATGGTTGATGATGATTGATAATGGTTGGTCATGGTTAATTTTCATAATGAGACAATCTTTGTCACAATGTGACATTGGACCATGGTTGACCATGATTATAAACCCAATGGATATATATTAAACCCTAGGATTAATATTATAAACCATATGAATAATATTATACCCTAGGAATATGAACCCTTAGATTAATAAACCCAAGGGATTGATATTATAAACCTAAGGGGATAATAAACCTAAGGGATTAATATTATAAACCCAAGGTATATAAACCCTAAGATGAAAATTATAAACCCTAAGATAAATATTATAAACCAAATATTTGTAAACCCTAAGATAAATATTATAAACCCTAAAATAAACATGGTTGACCATAGTTTATTTTCATGTTGACACAATCTTTGTCATAATGTGACATTGGACCATGATAGATGATGATTGATTTTCATATTCAGACAATATTTTCCAAAATGTGATGTTGGGCCATGGTTTACCATGATTGATTTCCATATTGAGACAATTTTGGTCACAATGTGACATTGGACCATGGTTGACCATGGTTGATGATGGTTGAAAGTGGTTGTCCATTGTTCATTTTTATATTGAGACAACCTTTGTCACAATGTGATATTGGATCATGGTTATAAGCACAAGGGAACAATAAAACCAAAGGATTATAAACCCAAGGGAATAATATTAAACACAAGGAATTAATATTTTAAACCCAAGGTATATAAACCCTAAGATAAATATTATATACCCTAAAATAAACATGGTTTACCATGGTTGAAATTCATATTGACACAATCTTTGATACAATGTGACATTGGACCATCATTGATCATGGTTTTCCATGGTTGGCATAATGTGACATTGGAGCATGAGACAATCTTTGCCACAATGTGACCATGGTTATTGACCATGCTTAACCATGATTGATTTTCATATTGAGACAATATTTCTTACAATGCGACGTTGAAACATGGTTGACCATAAACCCAAGGGATTGATAATATAAACTCAATGGATTAATATTATAACCCCAACGAATTATAAACTTAAGAGAATAATATTAAACCCAAGGGATTAATATTATAAACACAAGGTATATAAACCCTAAAATAAGTATTATAAACCCTAAAATAAACATGCTTTACCATGATTTCTTTTCATATCGACACAACCTTTGTCACAATACGATGTTGAACCATGGTTGACCGTGATTGATTTGCATATTGAGTGAATATGTTTCAAAAAGTGACGTTGGACCATGGTTGACCATGGTATATTTCCATATTGAGGCAATCTTTTTCACAATGCAACATTAGACAATGGTTGACCATGATCAACTATGGTTGATGATGGTTGACAACGATTGGTCATGGTTAATTTTTATAATGAGACAATCTTTGTCAGAATGTGATATTGGACCATGGTTGACCATTATTATAAACTCAAGGGATTTATATTAAACCTAGGATAAATATTATAAACACTATGAATGATATTATACCTTAGGCATATGAATCATTAGATTAATAAACTCAAGAGATTAATATAATAAACCCAAGGGGATAATAAACACAATAGATTAATACTAAAACCCCAAGGGATTATAAACTCAAGGGAATGATATTAAACCCAAGAGATTAATATTATAAATAGTGGAAATTTTAAGGATATAAATATATTTTAAAGTTTAAAAACCTTGGTGAATCTAACTAGTCCATAATATGCAATCTATAAAATGTTTGAAAATATCTTTGTAAAATTATTCAAACTTCTAATAATTGTATGTAGTCTCTATATAAAATTATGACGATTTTTGAGGTAAAACAATTTTATACTATAAAATTTTGGCAAATACTTTTTGGGAAAAATGGAAATTAGCGAATCTTCTTTTTGGAAAAAACATGGAAAATTAGCCCACTTGCAAATATTATCCCCTAAAATTTTCCCTGAAATTTATCAACCGAAGGTATATAAACCCTAAGATAAATATTATAAACCCAATGTATATAAAGACTAAGTTAAATAATATAAACCCTACAATGAACATGGTTGACCATGTATGATTTTCATATTGACACAATCTTTGTCATAATGTGACGTTGGACCATGGTCGACGATGATTGATTTTCATATTATAGACCGAAGGGTTTATTTCTATAACCCCAAGGGATTATAAACTCAAGGGAATAATATTAAACCCAAAGGATTAATATTATAAACTCAAGATATATAAACCCTAAAATAAAAATTATAAACCTTAAAATAAAAATGGTTGACCATGGTTGATTTTCATATCGACACAATATTTTTCACTATGCGTCGTTGGACCATCGTTGACCATGATTGATCTTCATATTGAGATAATATCTATCAAAATGCAACATTGGACCATGGTTGATTTCCATGTTGAGACAATCTTTGTCACAATGCGACATTGGACAATGGTTGTCTATGATTAACCATGGTTGACAACAATTGATCATGGTTAATTTTCATAATGAGACAATCTTTGTCAGAATGTGACATTGGACCATGGTTGACCATGACTATAAACCCAAGGATATTATATATAATATATATATATAATATTATATAACCCTAGGATAAATATATAAACCCTATGAATAATTTTATACCCTAGGAATATGTCTGTGGTAGCTCAATTGGAAATGGTTGTGGAAATAAAGTCTCACCGAACCAAAAGTCTTGTGTTCAAATCTTGTGCTATTCCCCCGATCAAGGTGAAAAGTTAGACATGATGAAGATGTAGTCCAAACAAGCTTACAAAAATAAAGAAATTATTATACCCTAAAAATATGAACCCTTAAATTAATAAACCAAAAATTAATATTATAAACCCTAGTAATTACTAATAATTAATTTATTATTAACTATTTATTAATTATAATAAAATTAAACACAAGTATATTAAGAAATTAAGTGACTTACCATTAAAGTTTTAGTTAGTAAAATCAAATAATAATAACTATAGTAATTTTTTAAATGGATTAATTCATTAACTTTCTCTAAAATTATAAAATGAAAAGTAAATTAATTTAATTGAAATAAAAATAATACAATTATTTTTGAATAATTATAAGTCAATTATAAAAATATATAAAGTCACAATTAAATATTATAATTTTGTATTTTAAATAAATGTTTTTTTAATATCATATTTTAAAACCTATTTACACACATTTATAAAAGGGATCAACTAATTTTAATAAAGAGATTTAGGAAAGAGATTTATTAATGAAATTCCTAATTCCTGAGTACCAATTTTCTTTCATTTGTGATAAATTTAAAATTTGGATAAGAGTTTTTTATATAGTTTTCCTAAATCAGTTAAGTTTCTGCATGATTTATATGTGATTATAGTGTTAATTGTAAATTTTTTTCTTTAAATATAGTGTTAATTGGAAATTTTTCATAATATAAATGGTCAAAGCTCATTTCTTAAAGTTTAATAATATTGTATTTTAAAAACAAACACACACACATATATATATATATCCAATAAATATGGAGAGCAATATAAAAATCTAACTACACTAAAAATTAAAATTTAACCTAATTTAAACTAAATATAATAATAATAAAAACCTAACTTAATAAAAAAAATGAAGCTAATTTAAACTGAATATAATAATAAAAAAGATTAACATCTCACATCATTAAACCTTTATGAGAAAATGTGGTAATATGAGATGTATATCATCTCTAATCATATATATATCCAATAAATACGAAGAGCAATATAAAAACCTAACTACACTTAGAAAAGAAAAAAACCTAATTTACACCGAATATAATAATAATAATAAATTAATATCTCAAATCATTAAACTTTTATGGGAAAATGTGGTGATATGAGATGTATATTATCTCTAATCATTTTAAATGTTATTTAAGGTAATATTATTGCCATAGTTTAATTAGCTGGAGGAATTTCCTGGAAAGTTATGGAAATTCCTGTCATATTTAGAGAAAATCTGGCAAGGATTTTTGTAAATCCAAGTTATAGTTGTTTAACTTCAAAATTTTAGGTCTTTTAGACGTTTTTGATGGTGCTAAATCTATTTCCAATATCAAAAACACGATTCAAACACTGTCTCTACAAAAATGTTTTGAATTTTTTTTGCTCGGATTCCAGCCACTTTTAACCATCCAAACAATTCCTCAACCTCATTAGACTACTCCAACATCATAAGCTTAATGACGGTGGCTCTGAATTCATTATTAGCACCAAAATTTAGTCCACACTATAAGCTTAATGACGGTGGCTCTGAATTCATTGCGCAGTCTAGAAGACTATTAGCACAACCTTACTCGAAACGCGAAGCACTCGTTTAAAACTATGCTTTGAATACATGTAAATATTTTAAATAATTAAATTTGGAAATGTATGTAAATCCTTAAAATAATTAAATTTGAAAATATAGTTAATTTACAAATAATTATTAAATTATGATGAAAACCAATTTTAAATCACTATACTAGTATAGAAACCACTCGCTTTCTGCAGAAACGTTAGAAACCTTTGCTTTCTTCCCTGAGCGTCGATTTTCCTTACAGCAATCACCCATAGTCCTGCAATTAACCAGAAATTGCTAATTATTGAAATGCTTTATTTTTAAATTTAGTTAATTAAATTAAGAACATTGTCACATATGTTGTAACATTATTTCAATATATCATATTGAAAGAAATTTCTATGCAATGCTATAAAAAGTTCATGTTGCAATGCGATTTATCACATGTACACAAACTTTGTTATGTGCTTTTTATGTGTATGTAGACTTTGTTGTGTTGTAGATATGTAAAATTTACAGTGATAAATTTTTTTGTGGTATGTTGTATCATGTGCAAAAAAAACCTTGTTATATTATGATTTATTGTATATATTATGATTTATTGTATGGATGTAAATTTTACAACAATCCATTACATTATATGGATGTAACTTTTGTTGCATTGCGATGTATCACATAGATATAAATTTTGTAGATTTTTATTTGTAGATTCAACAATTTATGTGATATGCTAAAACATAAGATAAGAATCTACTTTACTCATCAACGGAAACCAAAAAACACTAAGTAAAAAATGAAGAATTTCAATCGCATATAACACAATATTTTTTTGAGGAATGAAACTACTCAAAACCATGACTATCTATATTGCATTAACTAGAAGATCTCAAAAGAAAATACAATGCTCATTCAACCCGAACAATTCCTGCATAGGTACAGTCTATTTTTATGTTTCACAAGCCAGCGCAAGCAAACAATTAGCCAAATCTGCTGCCTACCAAACCCCTACTTTCTTGCGCAATTCCTGAGAGAATTAGCCAATATTTAATTGGGAAATTCCCCACTCATAACTATGCAATCCATCATAGGCCTTCTACTGATTGCATGCACCATCTGTACAACTCGAAAAATTATACAACTTATAGTACATTGTCCCTAAATTCTAATCTCAATTGGGTCTTCCTCTAAACTAACATGCATGAATTATCTATGAGTGAATCTTCAGTTAATTGGTGGAGCAGTGAAGCTGCACTGAAGTTGAGCCCCACTACTAGACCTCCTACTAGTTCTTCCAACTAATTAAACTATTTTAACTGAATTTAACTCAATTAAGCTGAGTTAATTAATTACAACTCAAAAGAACTCAAACTGGACCCTTAAAATTTAGGAATCACTCTACATGACTCTAGATAGACTTCCAACTCAAATTCACTGAGTCAACTAAGTCAAATAGACTTAGCTAGCTATTACAAGTTGCTATGAGAATAAAATTTCAATTTAATTCATAATTTAATTCAATGACAAAGTAAATTAGGATTTCTTGTTGTTATTTATAACACTCCCTCTCAACAAGAAAGGGATTATTTGTTATGCCGATCTTGCCTTTGTGAAACTCAAATTTGCATCTTGATAATGCCTTTGTCAAAATATTCGTATCCTGCTCCTTTGTGGGAATGTACCCCAACAACTTGATTCTCCTCTGCACACAGTTTCGAAGATGATGATAATGGATATTAATATGATTAGACCAATCATGAAAACTGGATTCTCAGATATTTTTATACAACTCTGATTGTCACAGTAAATCACTATTGGATCCATCTAATGCCCAAACAAATCAATAAGAATCTTCCTCATCCAGATAGCCTCACAAGCTTCTTGGTTAGCAACCATGTACTCTGCTTCTGCTGAAATGAATGCAAATGATCTCTGTTTCCTATTATACCAAGAAATAGTTGTTGACCCAATACTGAAGATCTCACATGATGTTCTCTTCTTGTCGGATGGAATCCCTGCCCAATCTCCATCAGTGAAGCATTGAAGCTTGACTCCCTCTATTCGTCTATACCAAAGACCAAACTAAGTGGTACCTCTGAAGTATCTCAACACATGTTTGGATGCCTTCCAATACGGTTCGGTCAACTTAACCATATATTGACTAAGATAGTTAATTGCATAACACATGTCTGGTTGTGTGTTCACCAAATACATGAGTGAACCCACAAGCTTCCTATAAATAATAGCCTCCACTACTTCACCAAAAGTAGCATCCTCCTTCCTCAAGCTTTAGAGGAGTCTCCATGGGTTTACTTTTCTCCATGTGGAACTTCAATAGTATCTCACGGGCATATTTTCCCTGAGATACAAAAAGTTCCTCACCTCCCTGCCATACTTCCATCCCTAGAAAGTAGTGCATCAGCCCCATGTCCTTCATTTCAAACTCCCTTGCAAGATCCTGATTGCAAGGATTGATCAGCTTGTCATCACCTATTAGAATCAAATCGTCGACATATAAAACAATAATCAACAATTTACTTTGAACAACAATATGATAAACGTTCACATCTGTTTCACTTTTGGTGAAGCCCAACTTGGTGAAATAACTATCGATCCCAGTGTACCAAGTACGGGATGCTTGTTTCAATCCATACAATGCTTTCTTGAGTCTGCACGCATGCAACTCTCTGTTGAAGGTCTCAAATCCTTCAAGATTCTCAATATACACCTATTCCTCAATCATGCCATTGAAGAATGTTGTCTTTACATCCATCTGATGTATATTCCATCCCATTTGTGTTGACAATCCTAGAATGGATCTGACTAATGAGTACCTTGCTATAGGAGAAAATTTCTCATTGTAGTCAATCCCCTCCATTTGAGAGAATCCTCTGGCCACAAACCTAGCCTTATGTTTCTCCACACTACCGTCAACTTCTTGTTTTACCTTGTAAAGTAATATGGAACTCACCACTGACTTGTCTATCAGTGTTGGGACCACTTAACAAACATTGTTCCTAATAATGGAGCCATATTCCTCAACCATGGCATCAACCTAAACTGTGTGTTGCACTGATTCCTCAAAAGAGGATGACTCAATCTCTACAAGTCTCCTGCTCATTAGAGCCATGTAGGTAGTGTACCTCTCTGGTGACCCCCTCTTCCTGCGCTATCATGTGGGTGATCCCACATTCTCTCTAGCATAATGAAATAACCTGTCAGCCTCTCTCGTACGCTTTCTTCCATCTCTGGAATACTTTGCATGAGTGTGTGTTTCCACTCCCTGCTCCTCTGCGTGTCGCTGCTCCACATCATCCTAAGGTTCCTCTTTTAGAGCTAAAAGCTCCTCATCCTCATGTAGCTGAAGCTCCATCTCAAGGGAACATCTCATTTCCTTCTCTTCATCAAATTTTACATCTTTGCGAACCATAGTAATTCTGTTGGTTGGTAGGTACACCCAATAGTTGTGAGGTGTATCAGTGTACCCCACAAATATGCTCAACTCTATTGTTGGCTCTAGATTTTTCCCTGCATATTTGGTAACATGGAAGTAGACTGATGAACCAAAGATCCTAAATTGTACCACATATGGTTTCTTCCTTGAAAAATCCTCTTCTGGTGTACTCGTCTAGAGAATTCCATGAAGGATTTTGTTATGCAAATAAACATATGTGTTGCATGCTTCAACCCACAAGTGTAATGGTAGGGCTTGGTCAACATCATCCATGCCACTCCCACAATACTTTTGTTCTTCGTTTCAGCCACCCCATTCTTCTATTGGTTATGAGGTGCTATCAACTCCTGTCGAATTTGTTCTGATGCACATAAGTTTTTGAACTCATTTGAAGTACACTCTCCACCGTTATCGCTTATGAGAGCTTTAACTTTCCTTCCAGTATGTTTCTCGACAAATCCTTTAAATTCAAAAAACTTTGCGAACATTTGATCTTTCTTCTATATGAAGAAAATCCAACACTTATGAGAAAAATCATCAAAAAATATAACATAATACCTATGTTTGGCCGTGGATGTTGTCAAGAAAGGTCCACACACATATGAGTGAACTGGATCAAGGATCATCTATGCCTAGCTCTCTTTGTCATGAAAGGAAACTTTGATGTACTTCCCCAATGTAAATCCTTAGCATGTGTCTCTCTTCTCTAGTCTACCCTTGGGAAGCCTTGTATAAATTTGTTGCAATATATTCAAAGTGCCATGATGCAAGTGACCTAATCTCCTGTGCCACAACTCACCAATGTCTTAGCTCTACACCTTCTCTTCTTTAGTGCTCAAAGCAGGGAAGTCTTATACCTCTAATTTGTAGAGTTTTTTCACTCGAACCCCTATCATCTTCACCTATCTTGTGGCTATGTGATGAAGAAACTCCTTTCCCTTAATAAATATCACATCATAGCCTCTATCCTCCAACATGACAACATCAACCAAGTTCTTCTTCAAACCCTGAACATACATAACATTTCACAAAGTGAGGGGAGAACTTGAATCCCTTTGAAAGGTAACTATACCGATCACGGTTGCGTTATACCTCCTATCATCACCCATCTTGATATGCATCTAGATATCCTTCTCCTCCAAGTTACTGAAGAGCTCTTTATTATCGATCATATGGAATGAAGCTCCATTGTCCAGGTACTACACACTACCCATCATCGATGAAACCATACAAGCGATGAGGGTAAAATCTAGTTTGAACTATGAAGCAAGAGATTTACCTGCCGCTCCTCCTAAGGGCTTATTGCCAACCTTCTTATGTGGATACTTAGCGGCAAAGTGTCCCAGTTCGTGACAATGAAAACACTTGATTTTTGACATGTCCTTCTTCTTGCCACCTTGACAAGAATCTGATTGGGAATCGGATGACTTCCCCTTCCATTTTTTTTCATTACCTGCTAAGGCACAATTCTCCTCATCATCATGCTTTGATGATGATTTGTCTCTGGTGTTCTGCCGAATCTCTTCCTATACCAAGTCATACCACAATCACTCCCACTCTGGTAGCTTCTCCCTCCCATTAACTGAGTCCTGGCAACTGTGCCAACTCTTGGGAAGTCCTAGAAGTGATAGGCTCACCAGATCATCTTCAACAATAGTAGTCCGAACACTTCCAAGCTCATCTTGACATTGAGTGAACCTGGTTAAGTACTTCGGAATCTAGTTTCTCTTCTCCATATTGAACTTTCTGAGCTTTTCCTTCAGTGCGAGCTTCCTATGGTCACTATTATTTTGAAACAGGTCCATCAATTCCTTCCACATTGACAATGGAGTTTCCTTACCATGGATATTCAATATAATATGATCTCGAACTCCTTCTAGGATAATAATTCTCGTTTTTTCTACACACTTTCTCCATTCAGTTAGATCTTTAGCATCAGATACTAAAGGCTTCAGAATATCATGATTTATGAATTCTTTTAGTTTGTTGTCTTCCAACACTGCCTCCATCCTATCCTTCCAAGCTATGTAATTTGATCTGTCCTCTAGGGCATACTTAATCTCAAACCGTAGAATGACATACCGCTGACTCTGAAGTATGAACCTACAAATTCAATTTCACCTGCACAACAAACTCAAATTCTCCTCTTTTATAATGTTTTCAGCTTTGATACCATGTAGATTTTTACTTGTAGCTTCAACAACTTATGTGATATGCTAAAACATAAGACAATAATCTACTCTACCCATCAATGAAAAAAAAATGCTCAATGAAAACACTAAGAAGAAAAGGAATAATTTCAATCACACATAACACAATATTTTTCTGGGGAATGAAACTGCTCAAAACCCTGACTATCTGTACTGCATTAAACAAAAGACCTAAGAAGAAAATACAATGCTTGTTCAACCTAAACAATTCCTGCACAAGTGCAATCTATCTCTCTGCTTCAAAAACCATATCAAGCCAACACTTAGCCAAATATGTTGCCTGCTAAGCCCCTACTTCCTTATGCAATTCTCGAGAGAATTAGCCAATATTTAGTTGGGAAATTCCCCACTCATAACTGCACAATCCATCATAGGCCTTCTACTGATTGCATGCACCGTCTATACAACTCGAAAAATTATACAACTGATAGTACATTATCCTTGAACTCTTATCTCAAATGGGTATTCCTCTAAACTGACCTGCATGGGTTATGTATGAGTGAATCTTTAGTTAACTGGTGGAGCAGTGAAGTTTCACTAACGCTGATCCCCACTACTACACCTCCTACTAGGTCCTCCAACTGATAGAACTAGTTTAAAAGACTTTAACTCAGTTAGACTGAGTTAACTAATTACAACTCAAAAGAACTCAACTTCAACCCCTAAAATTTAGGTATCACTCTACATGACTCTAGATATACTTCCAACTTTAATTTACTGAGCCAAGTAAGTCAAATTAACTTAGTTAACTATTACAAGTTGCTATGAGAATAAAATTTCGATTTAATTCCTAATTTAATTAAAGGACAAATTAAATTAGGATTTCTTCTTGTTATTTTTAACAATTTTTGTGGCGATGAGATGAAGGAAGTTCCTTTTAGGAAAAGTTAAAAGTTTCACTTAGAAGTTTTTGTTTTTTGTAACCTTCATAAGTTCCTATTTGTGCAATATATTGCATTTCTTAGCAAAATTTCTTTACTACAACAAAGCACTAAAAAATCCTTTGCCCATGAAATTTGGTATTATATTAGAATAAGTTAAATTTGTCACAATGTGCAGTATCAAACTTAAATCTATTTTTATTATGATAGATTATATTTCGTTAAAATTTCTATTTGTGTGAAACATTGCACTTTAAATTTTCCTTCACTGTGATAATTTTTTTATCAAAATTGCATCAAAGCCCTAGTGTACATGGATATTCCTACTTGATTCTATGGTCATATAAGGCCTTCCATTCATATCACATGGGCATTTCCCTTCATTTTTTTCATCTTTAGAAGCTAAATTTGCCTCCATTGCATCATTAGAATGTTTTCTCTTCTGCATTATATCACACTAAAAATTGCTTTTCTCAAGAAACTGTTGAAATTGTAACTAGATTTGGTCTTCAAAATTGTCATTGTACTTGTATCAATATGTATTTCATGTAAAAAAAATAAGAAAAAATATCATTATTTTGTAGCATATTCTTCATGCTTTATATTGGTCAAAATAAAATTTAGAAGGGTGTGTTCTTCACGACCCTTGCAAAAGAAAAAAAATTGGAATTTGTCAAAGTCGTTTGTCTCACCAAGTTATCAAGTCAGCTCTCCAAGAGTTCATGTAGGCCTTCTCAAGGAAACGCACATTCTCTTGTGGAAGAAGATTATATCAAGCATATTCACATCCCTCATTTGAAATACACAACACACGTCATCCAAGTCAACTATATCTGAAGTATAAAAAGTATGAACAAGGACGAAGTACATAAGGACAAGGAAAATTTTGATTATCCTTGCTCAAGCAAAAGGAGAATGCTAAACAAAATTCAGTGCATATCTCTGAGGCAAGAAATAGTTCAATATATATTACTGAGGCATGACTAAACTATATGAATAATTTTAGAAGTATAGAAATAGTGTAATGAAAAATATTGTCTATGAAATTATGTGAGCTACAGGAAGGAAATTATCTTTGATGATGCAAGCTACAAGGATAATAGTATTTTTCTGTAATGTGAGCTATAGAAAGAATACTATCTTTGTGGAACAAGAACAAACATGTGGTAGATTGATTGACTATCCTGTAGAAAAAACATGACATAGTTTAGGGGGTTGACTTGGCACTTGAATCATTGATTAGAATGACTTAGATTTCTTTTGTTGATGAATAATCTATAGGGAAAGGATTGATGGATTTTCCCCTTGTGGTTTGTGCCATGGCCTTTGGCCTAATCTCTGGGGTCTCTTGTCTTTTTGTGCATTGTATTTGTATAATTTCTTAATGACCTAATCAATGAAGTAAATACTAATGGAAAACATATATAATTAGTCACAAGTAATTATCATGACAATAAATTCTAGCTATCATATGAATTTCAACAGGGTATCAGAGTTAGGATTGAAGGAAGTTGAAGGGAAGTTCAATCTAAGAAAGAACAAGTCCATGGTATCATTAGAGAAATATTGAGGTCTAAAATGGGCCTCAAAATAAAAACGTACAACCAAAATCAACTTTATAAGAACCAATAGTATTTAAGATTATGATGTCAACCATGGGGGATGATTCAACATTTTTGGAGTAAAAGTAAAAAGATCAAAATATTAAAAAAATATAAAAAGCTACTTTTTCAACTCGTATTTTCAATTGATCTCCCTATGTTTTTACTAAAATTTCGAGCGGAAGCACTCATTGGATGTGGAATTCAATTTATCGTCCAAGGAGTTCCCATATTATATACTTTCGAGGGACCCTGCTAGATGAAAAATGAAAAATACATGAAAAACGTGATTGCAATCACACTTTTCATATATTTCTCATTTTTTGTGTATGCAACATGAGTACTCATTAGATCAGGAATCAAATTTTGCATGCATTGAGTGCTCATTCTTGAAATTTGAGTAAAACCGTAGGGAGATAAGTTGAAAATACAAATTGAAAAAGTAGTTTTTTTCTTTTTTTCCCTCTAAAATTTGATGATGTAATCTAATATTATGTTATTATTTCCAATATTATTTTATAATATTTTAGGAGGCCCATTGTAGACCTCAAAATTTCTCTAATGAGATAATCAAGAAGAGTCGAGTTAGGTACAGTCTCATGTCTATTTTCAATCTAAGACAATAACTCTTGAAGGGAAAAACAATGTTTACAAAGGAAAAGGAGTCACAAAGTAATCACCCAAGTGACATATATGTGATTAATTATCTCTCTTACATATCTGTGATGAATTATATCTATTACATATGGAAGGAGTTTGAAGATAGTATAATAGTCCAAGCATACATATGCCATTTGAACTATCTTTGTTTCATAACATTCAAAGTTTACACAATGAAGATTCATGTCGTAGTTTTGTATGGTGTAAAAGGAAAGAAAGGGTTGCATTACCTTTGTGACATCAGAAACTCTCCAAATATGAATCAAAGGTCACATAAATGAGATCATATTTGAGTTACGTAACATCTTTGTCGCATCTGAATTAACATCCATGTGATTCCAAAACATCTGAATCCCCCTCTATGATCAAAGAAAAATAATAAGTCTGAATCGATGGCACCATAATTGCTTATTCCTTTCTCATACTTCATCACTAATGACATTATGGTAGAAACCCCATCCACTTGTAATGTTTGGTCTACCATAACTTACTCCGTTCTTACAATATTTTAGTGGTTGGTGATCTGTGTGGATCACTATCTTCATTCCCATTGAATAGTGTTTCCACTTCTTCACAATATGCAATAAGGCATAGAGCTCCTTTTCATAGGCGGGGTAGTTGAGAACTACCCCATGAAATATTTTAGAATGGTAGCATACAAGCCTTCTTCCCTACATCAAGAGCAATCCCATAACATACCCACTCAAATCTACCTCCATTTTGAAGGGTTGTTGCAAGTTTAGTAATGCTAGAACTGGTGCTTGATTGATCCTCTTCTTTAACTCCTTGAAGGTCATCTACTAGCCTTTTCCCCACTGTAAACTCTTGTTGGTAATTGTCATGGCATTACATTATGTTTATACTATTAAGAATGAGGCTAAGAATTTACACAGCTACTATGCTACCCCAAAGAAACTCCCTACTTTAGAAACATTAGTAGGCATTTGGAACTTCATGATGACCTTCATATTGGAAGGATCTATATTTATCTCTCCTCCACCTATCACAATATCCTAGATACACCAAATATTGTTGTGTAAAATCGCACTTCTTAATATTTTTCAATAAATGGTGCTTCTTTAATGTCTCTAGTACCTACATTAGATGTGAGAGGTGATCCTCCGAGGTAGAATTATATACTGGTATATCATCTAAATAGGAAATAATAAATGAATATATAAAATGGCACAATGTATCATTCATTAACCTCATAAACACAACTAGTGCATTACATAGGGAAAACGACATGACTAACCACTAATTTAAACCTTTCCTGGTCTTAAAGGTGGTCTTCTTGGTATATTTTTCTCTGTATTAAACATGGTGATATCTAGACTCTAATTCCATCTTGGTGAAGTATTTGACTTCTTGGTAATTGATCTAACAGATCATCTATCTTGGGAAGGGGATACATGTTCTTAAGCAAATTTTTCCCTAATTCCTTGTAATCATCCTATCCTTCTTTGCCAAAATGATGATGGGTGACCCACATGATAAGGTATTTGGTCAAATGAAACCCTATTCCAGTCACTGTTGTAACTACTTCTTTGGGTAACTTGCTTCTATAATGGATTACTTATACAACCCAATGTTTGGTAATGACGAGTCGAACTATAGTTGGATCTCATGTTGCAATAGTTGGAGTCAAACAATAGTCGGATCCCTTTATGCATGTAAAAAATATTTTGTTTGTTGTTTTTTTTCTTTATCACAACCCTCTAGGGATGAATTTTCTCTCATTGACTCTTCTATACATTAAGTTTCTCTTAAAAATGACAAAACATACTTATTTCTAGAAATGGTCAGTTTCTTGGGTTAGTTGACACTTACCAATGGATTTTTGGACTTGTCTTTGTGTACTTTAATGGTGAAATTTTTTCCATCCTTCATGAGGCGGTACTGGCTTACTCTCCATATGATGACTGAATTCCACATGTACATTTAGGGACATCCAAACACCACTCCACATACATCAAGAGGAACTATATCTAGTTTTACTTCATCAATATAATCAACATTATAAAAAATTTGATTTTGCACCATTTAGTTACCTTTATGTATGCATCCTTATTTACCAATCCCAATGGATATGGGTCTAGATGATCACGAACTTCCAACCCCAATGTATTGAACATATTTATTGTAATGATATTTTCTTGTTATCCTGAGTCAAACGAAGCATCAATATTTATCTTCTTAACTTGTATCTTTATATGGAATAGTTGGTATTTTCGTTCTCTTCCTATTGTTGAAGGATACTTAGATTCACCCCTTTCTCCACTGATGTAGATAAAATCTTCTCATTAATGTTCGAGCATCTTTTCACCTCATTACTTGAATCTATGGCCATGAGATTTTTTTCTTAGAATCTTTGTTTTTTTCCTTCTTGTTGAGCTCTAAATGCAACTTCCAACACTTTTCCTCTATATTATTGTCAATATTACAATGGTTGTAGTGGTTATTGGTATATTTGCACTGATGTGTTCTAGCTATTGTCATTTTCACCCTCCGCCCTTTCCACTTCTTCTTCCCCTCCTTGGAAGCTTCCTAGTGGTTTTTCTACTTTGGCCCACTTGATTTCCCTTTCTTGTAGCATATGTTCTCTTCATATTGTGCCTATACATAAGCATTTTCCACTGATTTAGGCTTGAACAACATCACTTTCTTCCACAAATGGTTTTTTCGACCCCCCAATACTTTAGGGTACATTTCGATTCTTTAGGGAGATACTCAACATGATCCGAATTGGATCATTATATTGTTTTTCATACATATCGATGCATTTGGAGTGCAAAAAGTGGAGGAATCAGCGCATGGCACTGTTTTTACCGGCGGGACCCAGTTTGGAAAAACATGGTCTAAAACCTTCCGAGAGTGTTTTGAGGCATCAAACATCATCTTTTTGGGGAAAAAAATTACTACTTTAGCACAACGCCTTTCAAGGTATTCTACATTCAAAGACCTTTCCAACGACATAAGAAGTGTGTCAATCAGAGTTTGTATGCAAATGTTATGCCACTCAGGAGTTGACCTTCCTGTTTTCACACCTATAGTTAGGGAGGATGATACGTGAGACCCCATTATTCATGGAAAATGGGCTAGCCACATGTTTGTGATGTAAAATACTCTAGAAGAGTCTATTTTGTTCCTCTAGTTAAGAGTTGATGTAGTCAAAATTAACCACTAGTAGGCTATCACGCTATATTATAACAGGCCAGTAGGAGGAAGAGGCATCCCATTCTTTCAAGAGAATTTTTCTTTCCATAGCTGAGAAAAGATAGATGAGAGAGATAGGAGGTAGAGAACACAAAGAGGATATGTGCACTATAGCAGCCCATGGGCCACAAGCATTACTTCTTTGTACCTGCAACCATATTTCGAGAAAGAGAGAGAGAGAAGTAGCCTCACCTTCCAGCTGGGTTTTCTCCCAAAAGGGTTTCCTAGAGAGCATATATTGTGTCTTATGTGCATGTGAGATTATTTTATCATTCTCTAATTTTTTGCATAATTTCCATTCACATGCATGCACTAATTACAGTAAAATCTACAGACCTAGAAATTAAATAAAACTGTAATAGTCTAAAATTTGAGTATTTTAATATGTTACTATCAGATCTGTAGTGATGAACTATCTAGTGGAATATCCACGACAATTTACAGAACATTTGGTATCAGAGTGGGTTTCTTTGTGTATTTTGTGGAGATTGCAGCGATCTAGATCGGTGGGGCCGAAAATCGTAAAACCATAATCATGGTTAAGGAATCTGTAAACGAACCTCGTGATCCTACAAAGGTGAAGTTTTCATGGCTCGAACAAAAAGTAGTGGATATAAATCGTAATGTAAACCTCCTCATGGCGGCTCTCAAAAATAAGGTGGGGATATTTGGAGAAGATGAGGGTTCAAATGCAAAGGAAAAATCACAAGCGGGATCAGGAGATCGGGAAGACATGAAGAACGAGCTGAAGAAAGAACCCATAAAATATCAACTGAGTTCAAGTGCCTTGAATCAATCCCTATTCAAAATGGAAGCAGAATTTGATATCAAGTCGTACCATGGCGAGATCGACATGTTGAAGCTGAACCACTGGTGGCAGCCACTGGAATTCTATTTCAACGTCCATCAGATTGAGGAAGGGAAAAGGATCTCATTCACGCGACTGAAATTAGAAGGCCACGAACTGAATTGGTGGGAGAGCCACTCATAAACCCTAAGGTTGGAGGGAGAACCTCCTGTGACTAAGTGGGAGGATTTCAAAACCCTCATTAAGTCAATTTTTTATGCCATTGGGTATGTGTAGGACCAGTGGATCTAGTGGCATTACTTCAGGCAAAATTTGGTCCAAAGCATGTAGGAGTACACCACAGAATTAAGAAAGAACGTTATAATGTTGGGTATATCTCCAAAGAACCCAGATGTACTCCTCAAGTATTTTTGGCATCTGCACCACTATTTGCGCGAGAAAGTGATGTTGTTTAATACCAAATCGATGGACGAGGCTTCTGTACAGGCACAGTACCTGGAGAACATATGCCTGAAAAAGGCACAATCAAGTGGATCGAAGCAGAAGGAGCAACATGAAGCTTCTAAGGAGGGGAAGAAGATGACGCTAAAAGGGGAAAAAGATAAAAATACAACAACCACAACACACTGGTGTAAAGATCCTAGCAACCACTACAACCATTGCAACATTGATGGACATATAGAGGAGAAGTGTTGGAAGTTGCATCAGAGCTAAACCAGAAGAACAAGAATAAAGATAATAAGAAGAAGAATCTCATGGCTACTGATTCGAGCAACCAAGTTGAAAGTAGTTCAGATATGGATGAGAAGATCGTTTGTACATCAATGCAAAAGGAGGTGAATCTAAGTAGCCTTCAACAATAGGAAGAGAAATAAATGACCAAACTCTTCCACATAAAGATACAAGTCAAGAAGACAAAGATTGATGCTCTGTTTGACTTAGGATCACAAGCGAATCTCATTGAAGCAAAGTTGTTCAAGAAGGTATGGTTGGAAGTTCGTGACCATCCAAACCCATATCCATTAGGATGGGTAAATAAGGATCCAAATTTGGAGGTAACTAAACAATACAATTAAATTTGCTATCAATTTTGATTTTGATGATGAAGTAGATCTAGATGTGGTTCCCCTTGATGTATTTGGACTTGTGTTTTGGAGTCCATACATGTACATGCATGATGCAATGTTCATGAGGAGAGCTACCCAATACCGACTCATCAAGTATGGAAAATCGTTCATCATTAAAGCACACAAAGGAAAGTCAAAAATTGCACTGGTAAGTGACAACCAAGCCAAGAAATTGATCAGTTACAACAAGAAGTATGTTTTGTTGTTCTTAAGAGAAATTCAGTCTGAAGAGCAGCCAATAAGAGGAAAGGCAACCCTTGAGGGGTGTACTAAGAAACAAAAACAACAATTGGAGGAGTTTTTATAAGCATACAAGGATGTGTTATGAGAGCCTAAAGGGTTACCACCTAAGAGATAAGTGGAACATGAGATCCAACTTTTTCCAGACTCCCCATTGCAAAATATTAGGTTGTACAGGCAGTTTGTTATAGAAGCAAGTGAGGTGAAGAATCAATTGCAACAACTTCTGGAATAGGGTGTCATTTGATGAGTACATCACCATGTGGGTCACCCATCATCATTGTGTCGAAGAAGGATGGGAATTGGAAGATGTGTATAGATTACAAGGCGTTGAATAAAATCATGCTCAAGAAAAAATACCCCCTGCCCAGGATAGATGATTTGTTGGATCAATTGCAGCAAGAAAAATACTTCGCCAAGCTAGACTTGAAGTCCGGATATCACCAGGTTTGAGTCAAAGAAGAATATACATGGAAAACCGCCTTCAAAACCAGGAAAGGTTTGTATGAGTGGTTAGCTATGCCATTTTGCCTATGTTATTGTTACACTTCATTTTATCACCATGACAAATAATCATAAAATTGGATCGCTCTCCATCCATTCAAGTGTCATGAAGCATTCCCTTACAAGTCAACAACTTATATACCTTTAATAAAGTGAAATTTCTAGGAAACATGGTCCATAAACCTACTTTTAGCCTCCTGCACAATTTCCTAGCTAGTTTTTGTGCATGTGAAGTTACTGACATTGCCCCTTGCGCAGATGTGCACTCTGTCTTCCACTAAAAAGTGTGCACATGACTCAATAAAGAGTGAGATCTAGAAGCATTATTGGGCGAATCATTCCCAACAGAAAGACTCGAACTCATGTTTATTTGAGCCTAACCTCATTTTTGATGGAGTTGATCCCTATTCTTTAAGGAGACATCATCCCTCTTTTAATGGATCTCATCATTGGGCTAAGGATCTCAAAATACTTCCTTTTGGCCTATTAATCAAACCATAAGTGGGGGAGTTGAGGGAGGCTACTCAGAATAAGTTTATGCTGGAGAAATTAGGTTGGAGAGCTTATCATTCTTGGAGAGGATTGAGATCAATGGAAGAAGCTTCACAACATCAAGGCATAGGATTTTTAGCTCTTTTATGTTTCTGAAATTAATACAAACAAGTGTTTCTTCTCACTGCATTATTTAATGGATTAATTGATGAATTTCATGGATGGTTTATGTTATTTCTATTTGACATCCATTGGAATTATGTTTGTTACTAGTCTCCTTGATCACTAGTTTGAATTATTGAATCATTTATGATGCATATGCCTTTGATCCTTTATTGTTTTTATTTGTGTAGGTTTGGATTTAAACATAGAGGAGATGCACTAAAGCACAAAGGGGGATCTTCATCAAGAATGTCGTAATAAGGTATGGATTTATAATTTTTCACCTTGTTAGCTTATGATTCAATAAAATATAGATTTAGGTAAGGAATTCGCTTGATTGTTTGTTTGTTACTAGGGTTTTTTGGAGTATAGGGAGATTGCTTGTGTCTGCACTTGCAGTTTGTCCTTGTAACAAATTGGTGACTCTGCTGGGGATCGTCCTGTTCTCTTCCATCTCCTGTTTTTTGATTCTCAAACCTTTTTGATAGCCTTATCTGAGTCTTGACATGTTAATGATATCTTAGATTTTGTGATTTGTTTGGATAATTTTGTTTTTTTCTTTAAGTGTATCGACCTGCATGGTTTCTATTCAGAAACAGAGCGCATATATGCGCAAATTATCTTTAGAAACAATGTGTATACACACTGTACTATATTGTCTACCTGTGCATACTCTGAGAATTTTTGAAAAAACTAGCTTTTCCTCTCATTAAATTCTAAAGTTTTGTTTTTTAAGGTTTCATTACACCTGTCGATGCCTCTAGCTAGTCTTTGTGTGTTTGATCAGGTGTTGTGAAGGATTTTTCTTGAGATTTTTTTCATCTTCAAGGATTGAAAGGTAGGGTTTCTCAAGAATTAGGGTTTTGATGAGATGTGCTTCTTGTGTTTCATTGAAAACAAAAGTCATTTTTATTCCAGTACTGAACTTTAATCAAAATTACACTTTAAGCGTTGATTTCATAACTTCCATCCGAGTATTTTCATTTTAAGGATTTCATTGGGTATTTTGAATTTGATTTCCTTTGGTCATTTGTTAAAGGTTTATCTCAGTTCCTTAACAATTTTTTCATGTTTTTTCTTTTATTTTTGCAAAAAAATTCCACCCTCAGTCACCGAGGGGGGGGCTCAGGGGTGGCTGAATTGTGTCTGAGTGTTAATCACCTTTGAGGGTCATTATCTTTTATCTTTGGAATTTTCACCCGATTTCCTTTACTTACACTAGATTGGTTCTTTAGTTGCATTAGTGAAAGGAAATAGTCTTGTTGTTCTTTCACTTATTTGGAATCATCTTGTGTTTGTTTTGAAGAGTTTTCTTGCATAGATTACATTTTCATGGTTAGGATTCTCATTTCATGAATGAAAGTGTGCATAGGTTACATTTGCATAGTGTTCACGGAAATTGTGTATAGATTACATTTTCATGGTTAGAATTCTCATTTCATGAATGAAAGTGTGCATAGATTACATTTGCATAGTGTTCACGAAAATTATGCATAGATTACATTTGCATAGTTTTTAGGAAAATTGTGCATAGATTACATTGTGTGGTTTTCAACTTCGAGCTTTGAATTGCATTGAAAATTAGAAGTGGTACATTCTAGAGTTAATATTTTAAAGAATAACCTCTTTACTTACTCTAGCTAGAATTCACCATAATGAAGAGATTACAAATTTCATATTTGATGCATTAGAGTTTTGAGTCAAGTCATAACACCATTAGTTTCACGTCATTTACCCTTTGAGTAAATAACAACTTAATAACACAACGTTAATAAAATTCATCTAGAATTTTTATTATTTTTAGGGCTCTTTCCACCCACAGTAGATTAGCTTGTACGGCTTTGGAATAAGGAAGTGAGTAAACTTTCAAAAGCTACAAACAAACATTAGAATCTTGCAATAGGGAGATAAATCCAGTTATTTTAGTTTTTCTTTGGGAAGCTCCCCTTACAAAGTAGTCAAGCACAAGATCATATCAGACCTAGTGAAGTGATCATACCCACTTCATTGGCTATGGTAGAGTGATTTACACGTATTACAATGGTGCTAAAAGGTACTTGGGATCACTTGAAAGTAAACCTCCAATTAACCATGTTGAGGAGCTTTCAAGGGGATTGAGCTTTGTTACTCTTCCCTTGCATGTACGTTCGATCTATGACTATCCCCCCAAGTAGAATTTTTGTAGTTGGTAATCTTAGTGACCATAATCCTAGGGCTATTACTCGAGGAAACGACAAAGGGAAGGTCCTGCTATACCCGGAACAGACGTTGACTAGACTCACTTGGACATTTTGGAGGGTAGGCTTCGCTCGTGGTGTCATAAGTGAAGTTACTTGCACCAGATCATTTCATTAAGTAGGTTGTCAAGGTAACTGGTTCCACTCACTCATATCTAAAACCACTTTTCACTTTAATTTCTGCGACATTGGATTTCATTACCAACTAGTGATTTTACTGTGAAAATATTATTTGCATGGTTCACATACTTAGAATTTTTTAGCATTTGTTAATTGTTTGTTTTTACTTTAGTGACTTTAGGTGTGGATTGTTATTTTTCAATTATTAATATTGATAATAAATTTATATAACTTGAATCTAATGGAAACAATGCAGGAGGTTACAAATAAAGACCTTCCTTTTAATGGGAACCCTAATCCTTTCCTTAATTTTTCAAATGTTAGTCCTCCTTATATGGCTACATTGTCACTTCCCAGATTCATGATAGGTTTACCTGTATGGCTATCTATTCTCAACTTATTTAATTCCAAATACTCCAATTGTACAAGTTCAACTGAGTTTTTCACCTCAACCGAGTTCACCATCTCAACATCACCAACCTACTGTTGACCCTTTACCTTCTTCATCCAACATGTCCTCCTCCCTTTCCTCTTCATCACTTAGTAAAAGCCTTGATGCTAGTAACCAAGTGACTAAGAAGAAGAAGAAGTAAGATAAGAAAGTAGTCAACCAACCAACCATGGTTGTAAGTATTGGTAATGTTGAGGAAACTTATAAAATGTATTTTAATCCAAAATAACCTTGAAATCTTTGTAAGGGTGACCAATTCCTTATCAATTGTCCTGGTATTCCTAAGGTCCTGGAAGTGTGGTCAGATAATTCTCATCAACTTACTTTTAATCCATCAACCGGTGATTGTGAGGTTCATGGGAAAAAGAGTAAAGTTGGGTTTCCTTGTAGGTTATGCAAAGGGACTAATTGTTATCACTAAGCTAGAAAGAATTAGGCTACTTCAACCTTTAACCTAGTGTCACTATTTCAAACTACTTGAATTGGAAGTTAGTACTTCCAATCTGAGAGGGCTCTCTCAAATATTACCAAATCTTCTTGAAACAATTGAAACAGTCAGATGACTAACTCTGATTGCTTTTTGTGTTTTTTTAGGTGAAGAAAAACATGATTACTACTACCATTGGGCATAGATTCAAACTACAGAGATAGAAAAAAACAAAGTTTAATGGAAGTTGAGGCATTTATAGCTTTTAAACTGATACGAATGAACACCTATAGTCATACATAGTATATGAAAGAAATTGGAACAACTTAATGAGATTTACAAGTAATCAAGATATTATGAGAAACCAGAAACAATCCTGATAAAACCATAAAAGCCATGAAATGAATCTCAGGTACATAAAAAGAGTAGCTGCAAATTTATATTAAAGGATCAAATATTACAAAAATGTTAGTTATTCATATTATTCATCAACCCTGATAGATGTGTAAAACCTAAGAGGCGGTTTTGTAGATAAGCCCATGATGAACAAAAACCTCCTTCAGATTTCCAAAATTCCTTTTCATTTGGTCAGAAAGTGAGCCCAAATTTGACTACTAAAACAATAATTTCCAGAATTTTAGTGGCAAATTTTGGTAGAAAATTGCAAAAACCAACCCTATGATGTTATTTTGATGCCTTTTTTATTCTGAGGTGTTTATTAATGTATTTTTATTAAAATAATGCTATTAAAACTCTCTCAATTAAAAATTTTGTTGGATTTTCATTCCATGGAAAGCTCCAGTAGTTTCGTAGCAAACTTTGGTTGGAACTTTGAAACAACACTCTTATGATACCTCTTTTCTCTCTCTTCTAGTTTTGAGGTCTTCTTTGATATTGATAAGATAAACATAGGTCTTTAGAACTATCTTTTCTTAGCTTTAGACTAGCCTTAACCTCCATGGAAAGATACAATAGTTTTGTAGCAAATTATCGACTTCTTTATGGGCAGTTGCTATGAAAGTTCCTAAATTTTGAGTTTTTATAGTTTTCATGATTCTTAGTTCCTCATTATGACTCCTAAAATCATGTTGACTATATATATGGTTGAGTTGACTGGTTTAGGTATAGTGAAGAAAAAAATTGTGAATTTTACGATATCTTGGAGTAGCATCTACTTGTGCTTGCAAATCTTTGACTTGAGTTTGCAACTTCCTTTTGTCAGCTTGCAGCCACTTGTTCCTTCTATACATATGCTTAAACATCTTTTGCAGTGGTAGAATTCTCTTTGTCGTTTCCTATCCTTTTCTGCAATTTCCTCATTGAAATCTAGTTGCTCCAACACTTGCTTTTTCATTTCTTGAACTTCCAATTTGGCCTCTATTATCTCTTCTTGTGAACTTCTATTTGTGCTATGGCTGCAACATGTAGGATATCCTTCTTGCCATCTGCAAATCAATTTGAGAACACATATACCACACTATTACAATGAAACCAATTCCAAGTGAAAGGTAAACGATGGACGATGCTTTATTGTGTGAATGTTTTGGGGATTAAAAAAAAAAGTGAACTCTGACACATAATGATACTCCATCGTGACTCAGACCCATGATTTATTTTAAACCGTTACTAATCAGCAGGGTTTCGAGTTTCTTAGCAAAACAAGTGGTAGATGTGATAGATTTGCTACAAAAATTTCAAGCACTTTTGTAGCAAATACTTTGTTCTCAGAACTAAATTTGCTACGAATTTTGAAAAAAGTTCCTTATTGGCTAAATTCCAATTATGAACAACTAAGACTGACACAAACGATGATTTGGAGCCTGACTCATACTGTGGACCTCACTTGGGCTCATGTTTACTCTACATACTGATTAGGTGACCAAATAGACTTTTTTGTAAATGAATTTTAATTTAAGAAAATTGAAAACCCTAACTAATCTTACCAATTGAATCAAAAAATAACTCCAAATGTTATCATGGATAATAAGGGCTCTAATGGGGATGTTGCGCCCCTGTGGTGTAGCAAAGAACTAGCAGACCAGTTGCCTGGCCATTGGGTTGATCCCAATTTGAAAACTGAAAAGAAAACTACAACCCAATTGGAAACTAACTACTATTGTTGCAACATGATATTAAAATGTTGTACAAACAAAAACTGACAACTGCAAAATGTAACCTAAATCTGAAGGAAATTCTTTCCCAACAAGCTTATTTATGTACTAATAACCCTACTCTAACATCTAAAAATCCACCTGCTTAATTCAAGAAACATGAAACCTCCAGTATAACCAGTCAAAAAGATGATCTAATACCAAGAATCCTTGATTATTTTTAAGTGGACCATCTATTGGCAACTCAAAATAAAAACTGAGTCCATCACCTGAGCGTATAAATGAAGAAAACTCCACCTTCGCTAATGACTATATTAAAATTACCAAACGATATTGATAGTCATGAAAAATTACCTCTTCTTGATGAGTAAAACCATGAGGGATAAATTCATTCATAACTCATGGCTTTTGTTGTCCTATGTCTTCAATTCCAAGAACATCATCAAATAAAAAGGAAACAATAGATTTGTCTTCCCTTCCAGGTAAACCAACAAAAAAATCCATGCATACTTGAACACCTTCAAACATGACATCCAAATTATCAAAACTAATCTTTTGATTATCAAACAAATCAAATATAACCTTTGGTAGTTTTGCTTGAGGAATGTATTCTTGAGTCTGAACACTAACAACTCCTATACAAACAACTTTATACATATCATCCATGTCGTTTTGATGATCCTCAAATAGAATAGGTAAAACCTATATATTCAGCTCTTCATGTAACTTAGGTTTACCTAAAAGTGAACTTTCATGCACTTTAACTGGGACAACATCATTATGATCTTCAATGGAAAAAAGTTCTTGTCTAGGTAGACAAATTTCATCACATGTTACCTCACTGTTCAAAATTTTCATGCATGTATTTTCAACAACCTGTTCTTGAGGATTTTCTTCTTGACATAAAATCTCAGGAAAGGAATGGGATGAAAAAAAATCTAAATGATTTGGCTCATACCTTTGACTGCATATAGATTGACAAGCCTGCAAATCCTCATGGATTTCGTGTACTATGACTTGATTTTCAAGTTGCTAATCCATTTCATATTCAACAAAAGAAGAGACATATGCTTTTTGGAAAACTTCTTGATCATCATGACTAGCTTGAGAAGAAAATTCATAAATCGCCTCTAACATCTCCTCGTCATCCATAAATTCTACATCATCATCAATACTTTTAGGATATTGAATGAAACTTTTCAAAAAATTACAATAGTCTTGAAACAATCGTGATGAAGGATGAGGCTTCCCATAATGTCCAAAAAATATTCTATGGAAATCTTTAAGATAACATAAGCTTCCTGATGGCAACTCTTCATGCCATACTCTAGCTTTGTCTTCTAGGGTAGCCATAAATATCTTCATGAGACAATCCTTAGGAAACTCAAACCTCAGTCTACATACATGTAAATGAAATTTAACCAAATGTATACTAGCATCATATTTTTTTTCATCTTTGAACATGGGAAGAAGATTTGACCAATCAACACAAGGCATAGGATTTGGAAAACCATAGATGTGAGACCGATCCATAGGAGCATACCTGGCATTTCTTCATGCAGTAGAACTCATTTTGGAACTTCTTCAAGCTATTGATCTTCAAGCAGTGGAGTCACCATGAAACTTTGATCTTCGGGATATTTTGAGATTGGAGTCACCAGGGTAGTATCAAAACCTTCATAAAACTCTGGTTTCCTATTACCCTTAGGAATTAGAATGAAGAGACTCAAAGAAAATTTGGGAAAAGGATTTTTTCAGCTCCCAACAGACATAGCAATATGTTATCACTAAGCTAGAAAGAATTGGGTTTCTTCAACCTTTAACCTAGTGTAACTATTTCAAACCACTTGAATTGGAAGTTAGTCCTTCCAATCTGAGAGGGATCTCTAAAATATTACCAAATATTCTTGAAGTAATTTAAATGGTTAGATGACTAACTCTGATTTATTTTTGTGTTTTTGTAGGTGAAGAAAAACATGATTACTACTACCATTGGGCATGGATTCAAAATACAGAGATAGCAAACAACAAAGTTTAATGGAAGATGAGGCATATATAGCTTTTAAACTGATATGAATGAAAATCTACAGTCATACATAGTATACGAAGGAAATTGGAACAACTTAATGAGATTCCAAGTAATCAAGATACTATGAAAAACTGGAAACAATCCTGATAAAACCATAAAATCCATGGAATGAATCTCAGGTAAATAAACTTAGTACTGTAAAGTTATATTAAAGGATCAAATATTACAAAAAGGTTAGTTCTTCTTATTCTTCATCAACCCTGAAAGATATGTAAAAAATGAGAGAGGTTTTTGTAGATGAGCCCCTGATGAACAAAAACCTCCTTCATATTTCCAAAATTTCTTTTCATTTGGTTAGAAAGTAAGCCCGAAGTTGACTACTAAAACAATAATTTCCAGAATTTTCATAGAAAATTTCAAAAACTAAACCTATGCTGTCATTTTGATGCCTTTTTTGATTCTAAGGTGTTTAGTAATGTATTTTTATTAAACTTATGCTATCAAAACTCTCTCAACTGAAAAATTTTGCTGGATTTTCTTTTCATGGAAAGCTACAACAATTTCATAGCAAACTTTGGTAGCAACTTTCAAAAAACACCCTTATGCTACCTCTTTTCTCTCTCTGCTTGTTTTGAGGTCATCTTTGATGTTTATAAGCTAAACATATTCCTTTAGAACTATCTTTGCTGAGCTTTAGACCAGCCTTAACCTCCATGGAAAGCTATAGAATTTTCGTAGAAAATTCCCAGCTTCCATTAAACTCTATTGTTTGCCATTTCTGTAGTTTGACTCCATGCCCAATGGTGGCAGTTATCACATTTTCCTTCACCTGCAAAATCACATGAAAAAACAGAGTTAGCCATCTGAATTTTTGAGCTTACCATAGTCAACTTTTTAAGTATATTGAGAGAAACCTCTCAGATTGGAAAGGCTAACTTCTAGTCAAAAGTTGGTTTGAAATAGTTACACTTGGTTGGAGATTGACACAACCCAGCCTATCTAGCCTAGTGTTAACACTCATTATAGTCAAATTTTCCCTGGATGAAGCCTCAAAATTGTTGGAAAAACTTACTGTTTCACAGAAACAACTGCAAACTAATTACCATAAAATTCCCCCTCACCTACCGTCAGTTGATGAAGTGATTGATCTAAATCCAAGTATAGTCAATCCCACTCTTCCATTGGAGAGCGAAACATATATCACTCAAGTTTATGAGCCATTAGTTGATCAAGTGGTCAACTCGACACCATCTCTAGTTTATCCCACTCTCCCTCAAGAGAGTGAACTTAATACTGCTCAAATTCTTCATGTTGCCTCAGATTATTCTACACATGGGGGCATTTCATCTATTTCTTTTGAACCCCATCCATGTAATGAGGCTATTTCTTTTGATTGGAGTAGACTGACAGAACCTGGTCTTCTTTCTTCCACCCCTTTCCAAATCATTGTGAAGGCTTATGGTAAGAATGTGCATCACACAAATGTAGATGAAGGTGCTTCTGTTAGTGTTTTATCCTCAATTTCTTGGCAAGCTTTGGGTTCCCCTCAGCTTGTGCTTGTTACGCAAAAATTGTTAGCTTTTAACAAAACTATTAGTGAACCTTTAGGGATACTTCCTAAGTTACCTATTACCTTAAGTAAGACTTTTTGTATCGATCTAATGGTAGGCCAAGGTCCCTTTGATTCCAATTTTATCCTTGGGTGAGACTATGTCTATGTCATGAAATTTGTCATATCGACACTATTTCACGTGATGTCCTTCCCTCACAATGGAAACATTGTGACAATTGATAAAATTTCATATGTTGATATTTCTTTAACTACCAGTCATCTAACACCCATGAATGTTCCTTATATGGAAGTGGTACCTAGCCCTTCATGGGTTAATTATGTGTCAACTTGTCCCATGCTTTCAATTACTGATGCACGCGAGCCTCTCACTATCTGCTCGACTTCTTTTGACTTAGACATAGTAACTGACGTGGTAAAAACTTCAATGGGGCATTTGAATACAATTCTCTTATCCCTATTGATCCCCTTGACATGTGTTCCTTTCGAAGAACTATTCTTCCATCTTATTAATATATTTTGGAAGCCATGATCAAGGGGTGTCTATTGACATGTGTTTCTTCCAATTGGAATCCATGATATACGGTCTATGAGGATGGTTCTTTTCCTATGTTGACCTCATTAAAATATGAAACATGTTATATGAGGATAGTTATTTTACTTTTTCAACTTGTTAAAAAATGAAACAGGTCCTTATGAGGATGGTTCTTTTACTGTGTCAACCTCTTTAAAAAATTAAACATGTCCTTATGAACATGGTTCTTTTACTCTGTCAACCTTGTTAAAAATGAAATAGGTCCTTATGACGATGGTTCTTTTACTATGTAAACCTCGTTAAAAAATGAAACAAATCCTTATGAGGATGGTTCTTTTACTGTGTCAACCTTGCTAAAAAATTAAACATGTCCTAATGAGGAAGGTTCTTTTATTGTGTCAACCTCGTTAAAAAATGAAATAGGGTTCTAAGAGGATAGTTCTTTCACTATGTCAACCTCGGTAAAAAATGAAATAGGTCTATGAGGAAGGTTCTTTTACTATATCAACCTCGTTTAAAAATGAAATATGGTTATAAGAGGATAGTTCTTTTACTATGTAAACCTTGTTAAAAAATGAAATAGGTCTCTTGAGGATAGTTATTTTACTGTGTCAACCTCGTTAAAAAATGAAACAAGTTCTTATGAGGATGGTTCTTTCCCTATGTCAACCTCGTTAAAAAATGAAATAGGTTATATGAGCATAGTTCTTTTCTTGCGTCAAGATCATTAAAAAAAGAAACAATACCCTTGATGATAATTCTTTTCGCTATGTCAACCTCGTTAAAAAATGAAATGAATCCTTATGAGGATAGTTCTTTTACTGTGTCAACCTTGTTAAAAAATGAAACAATTCATTGTGAGCATAGTTCTTTTCCTGTGTCAAGCTCGTTAAAAAATGAAACAAATCCTCCCCTATTTGAGTTGAGTCTCTATCTAGATCTCGTAAATATTAAGTTGAGTCTTTCATCTGATCTCATAAACAAGCCTGCATTACGTCGACCTATTAGTAACTTGTAGCCTACTTAGGTGAACGAAATGAATTTTGGGGGCATATGCCCTTGCAGTCGTTATGTTGGGGGCATGATAACCACTCTCAAGCACAATTTTCCTTATGTTTCAAGCTTGTGTAAAAAATAAACCACTCTCAAGCATATTTTTTCTCTGTTTCAAGTTTGTGTGAAAATGAAACCAATCTCAAGCAAAGTTTTTCTCTACTTCAAGCTTGTGTAAAAATGAAACCAATCTCACGAAAAATTTTCCTATGTTTCAAGCTTGTGTAAAAATGAAACCTATCTCGAGTCCATTTGTGTTATTACTTCCAAGAATCGTTAAACTCATGAAAATTTCGAGCTTCTCTTGCTATCTTTTCATTCTCATAAAATGCACATGAAAATGCCAAGTTCTTTACGTATTTTCCTGCTCGTTAATTAAATTGAAAGTCAGTAAGATGAGTATATTTTTATCACTTTTTCGAACTCGTTAAAACTTATGAAAAATAGAAACGATGGGAGTTCTCTTTATGCCCTTTTCAGACTCCTCAAAAATGAAAATATCATTGAGTACATGATTGTTTTAACCCGTAAATGAAAATGAAAAATCATCCATTGAGTATGAGTTTACCCCTTTTACGAAATGAACAGGCCTATTTACAAAAAATGTATACATTGAATAATAATGGTTAATAGAGTTATCTCTTGCATTATTTTATCCTTTTTTGGGCTTGAGGGACTAAATTTATGAAAAATAACACTGTGGAGTTTACTTACGTTTTTCTCTTGACTCCTTAAAACTGAAAAACACCAAGTTTTTATTTCTCCAAGCTCGTATAAAATTTTACAGTAAAAGAACTGAATGAGTTTCCTTTTCTTGTCTTTTCAAACTCTTTAAACATGAAAATGACATCGAGTTACCCCTTTACTGGACTCATAAAATTAAACAGTATAGTACTCGTTAAGCATGATGAGACTAAACCACTCCTTCTTAGGGTTCGTTAAAAATACTTCGAAGGAATCATCTAAAGGATGAGCCTACATGACAAGCATATGTTATCCTCCTCAAGCTTGTCAAGAATAGGTACTTGCCAGTAATGGTGGGGAAAATTGAGAAGAAACTTTTGTTTCTTGTATTTCAGATAGTATGTCTCTCTTGAACATGACACTTTGCCACATATTGTTTGAGTTGGGGAATCCATTTGTCTCACAGTTAATCAAACCTCATTGAAATCCTTTAGTTGGTTTTGGGTATTATCATTGACTCAAATCTTGGAAAGTCATTTTGTCTTGTCACTAATATGTTCAAGAGAAGTCTAAACCTAAGTTTAAATTACCTTGCAATTTGTAGCCTTCAATCACGTCAGCCATCTCTGAGTCAATCCTTGCAAACTATCCTTCAAATTAAGTTTCGTGTCGTAGGCCCTCATGTGATGGGTCACTTCCTATCGACTTTAGCTCATTATCTAGGAAGTCGATCTAAAAACCAGTTTTAGTACCATGGAGCTTCCATGCCTTAATGGTATGTTTCTTGCACTCGACGATAATTTCTCATTATTGGCCTTCAATCGAATGATTATATGAGTGTTCGACTTCAGATCGACTTCTCACACTCTATATATTATTCTAAGAGTACCTTGAGGACCATTGTCATTATTGGTGGTTTCTCTTGCACTTGTTAATGGTTCACATCATTGACTGATAATCAAGTGGTTTCTACCATGTTCAACTTCAAGACATCTACTCGCATGGTTAGATTCGTACTATGGATAGAGAGATGGAGATCAAGACCCTGGATCTAGTTTCATCCATCCAGGCTATGAGGTGTTTCATATTCATGATTATAAATAGAGTTTTATGTTTGATGGTTCTATCCATCCTATATATACTTTGACATGGGTCTTCAAATGTATCTTCCCACTATACTTTGAAACATTTATGTTCTGAATATGGGAATTCCTACCTTAGTGATGATTATTATATTACTTTGTAATCCTTTGATTGTTGTAGGTTTCCAACCATGATATCTGATCCAATCCTTGATATGATAAGTTACTTCAGTCCTCAAACTTTTATAACTTTTCATTTTAGGGGAAATTTGTTACACTTCATTTTGTCACCATGACAAATGATCATCAAATTGGATCTCTCGCCATCCATTCAAGTGTCATAAAGCACTCCCTTACAATTCAACAACTTATATACCTTGAATAAAGTGCAAATTCTAGGAAACATGGTCCATAAACTTACTTTTAGACTCATGTGCAGTTTCCTAGCTAGTTTTTGGACATGTGCAATTACTGACATTATTCCCTGTGCAGATGTGTGCTATGTCTGCCACTAAAATGTGTGCACATGACTCGATAATAAGTAACAATAAAAATTGAGATCTAGAAGCATTTTTGGGCGAATCATTCCCAACAAAAATCCTCAAACCCATGTTTATTCAAGCCTAACCTCATTTTTGATGGAGTGAATCCCCATTCTTCAAGGAGTCCTCATCCCTCTTTTAGTGGATCTCATCCTTGGACTAAGGATCACAAACTACTTGCTTTTGGCCTATTAATCAAGCCATAGGTGGGGGAGTTGAGGGAGGCTGCTGGGAATATGTTTATTCTATAGAAATTAGGTTGGAGAGCTTATCATTCTTGGAGAGGATTGAGATCAATGAAAGGAGCTTCACGACATCAAGGCATAGGTTTTGTAGCTCTTTTATGTTTATGAAATTAATACAAACAAGCATTTATTCTCATTGCATTGTTTAATGGATGAATTGATGAGTTTCATGGATGGTTTATGTTATTTATATTTGTCCATTGGAAGATGTTTGTTACTAATCTCATTGATCACTAGTTTGAATTATTGAATCATTTATGTTGCATATGCCTTTGATCCTTTGTTGTTTCTATGTGTCCAGGTTTGGATTTAAACATAGAGGAGATGCACTGAAGCACAAAGGGGGATATTCATCAAGCATGTCATAATAATGTCTTAATTTTTTTTCTCACTTTGCTAGCTTATGATTCAAGAAAAGATAGATTTAGGGAAGGGATTAGCTTGATTGTTTGTTTGTTACTAGGGTTCTTTGACGTTTAGGGAGATTTTTTGTGTCTGCACTTATGATTTGTCCTCATAACAGTTATGCACTAGCTACATTTATGAGATTAATGAATGATGCAGCACACCCTTTTATAGACTCATTTGTTATTGTTTATCTGGATGATATACTAGTATACAGTGCTACTTGGGAGGAACATATTTCACATTTGATGCATGTGCCAGAAACATTGAAGAAGCACCAATTGCTAGCAAATATCAAGATGTGCGATTTTGTGCAACAGTATTTGGTGTATCTGGGGTATGTGATCGGTGGAGGAGAGCTGAAGATAGATCCGTCAAAGATGGAGGCCATCATGAAATGGTCAGTGCCTACTAATGTTTCTGAGATTAGGAGTTTCATTGGGGAAACACAGTACCTGAGGAAATTCATAGTCTCATTTTTAGTGGTAGCTGCACCACTCCATGCCATAACAGCAAGTGGCAAGAGTTTTCATTAGGGAAAAGGTCATCAAAGGCATTTCGAGGAGTTAAATAAGAATATTAGTTAGGCACTAGTTTTGGCATTGCCAAACTTTCAACGACCTTTCGAAGTGGAGACAAATGCAAGTGAATATGCTATGGGAACTATCTTGATGCAAGGAGGAAGGCATGTATGTTATCATTCTGAAGTATTTCATGTGGAAGTTCTTAACTACCCTACCTATCATAAGGAACTCTATGCCATGGTGAAATATGTGAAGAAATGGAAGCACTATTTGATGGGAAAGGAGACAATAATCAACACAAATGACCAATCATTACAGTACTTGTACATCCAGAGTAAGCTACAACAAATTAGGCATTACAAGTGGATGGGGATTTTACAACAATTTCATTTGGTGATCAAGTATAAGAAGGGAAACATAAACAAGTTGGTCGATATGCTTTCAAGGTCACCCACATCAAATATTATAGATTTGGGGACTCTTATGCACATGGATCCATTCACACATGATACATATAGAGAGGCATATTCAAAAGACGAGGACTTTAAGGAGGTGTATCAATAGTTGTAGAGTCTCATGTGCACGATGGAACAACAACATTGTCTACCATCTCTAGAATGGGTTACTCTACATGTTGGATAAGCTATGTGTTCCTAAAGGTGAGCGTATACAACTGATTAGGGAGGCTGACACCTTCAAGGTTGCAGGGTACTTTGGTATAGGGAAGAATTGGCTAACTTATAGAGGTATGTGTATTGGACGAAGATGTGATAGCAAGTAGCTATGTTCACAAGAGGATGCATGCTTTGTTGTACTAGAAATCCTAGCAAAAAGAAATAGGGTTTGTATCATCCCTTACCTATACCTACTCATCCTTGGGAAATAATTTCCATTAACTTTGTGGGAGGTTTACCAACAAATAGGAAGGGATATGAATGCCTATTCGTGGTAGTTGATAGGTTCAACAATATGTGTGTTCTGATGCCCTGTAAAAATACCATTAGTAGACAATAATCAACAAAATTTTTCTTTAGACATGTCTAGGTGCACTTTGGGATACCAAGGAACATCATTTCAGACATGGACATAAGATTTCTTAGTGCATTTTGGACTACATTGTGGGAGAAGATGGACACTAAGTTAAAGATATCTACAACATTCCATCCATAGAAATATGGGCATACAGAAGTAGTCAACAAGACTTTGGTGCAACTTATGAGGGGATATAACCAAAAGCATCCAAAGACCTGGGATGAAAATCTGGTATATATAAAACATTCTTATAATAGAGCAGTCCACACTTCTATAGGAAAGTGTCCATTTGACACTTGTTTTGGATATTTTCCACCTTCACCTTTGGATATTGCATATGGGCAACAAGAAAGAGGGAGGGAAGATCTTCCATGAGATTCTTTGTGAGTTGAAAAATTTATAGAGAAGATCAGGTAGATCCATCTACAGGTACAGGAAACACTATAGAAGTCACAGGAGAAGCATAAGGCCAGGCATGATTAACACATAGCAAAGACATAATTCAAGGTGGGAGACAAAGTATGGCTACAGTTGAACAAGGAGAGGCCGTAGGGGCCTGGTAAGAAAATCAAGCCTTTGAGGTATGGTCCCTTTGAGATACTGGAAAAGGTGGGTGATAATACCTATCGACTCAGTTTACCACCATATATGCACATTTACTCAGTTGTGAATGTAGATAATTTTAAACTCTATGAGCCGTCGATGGTA
Organism: Pinus taeda; assembly: GCA_000404065.3. NCBI lineage: Eukaryota > Viridiplantae > Streptophyta > Pinopsida > Pinales > Pinaceae > Pinus > Pinus taeda. The sequence goes on from APFE030431238.1 coordinate 123,936, forward strand.
GATTAGGAAGAGGAACATGTCCTACCTTTTGTGGAGGATTTTGGCACGAGATGCTCAGGTAGAGTTAATATAAGACATAGTTTTGTAGAAGAGGTCCATACCTACAAGATATGGGTAGTGTGACCTTTGGTAGATTCGATTGAAGGGATAAATTCTAGGCAAAGCTAAATGGTACACCAGAGAGAAGCTGGAGGAAAACTTTCCTCACCTCATTCAGTATAATATTTTGGGGAGAAAAATCCTCCCAAAATGGGGAGGATTAATCTAAATTAGATCATTATATTTTTTCATCCATCTTGATGCATTTGGAGTGGAAAAAGTGGAGGAATCATCTTATGGGATTGTTTTTTACCGATAGGACCCAGTTTGGCGAAACATGGTATGAAACTTTCGAGAGTGTTTTGAGGCTTAAAATGATGTTTTTTTAGGGGAAAATTTGCCTCTTTATTGTATCACATTTTCCTGCTATTATACACATAGATACCTTTCCAACAACATAAGAATCACGTCAATCAAAGTTTGTATGTAAAAGTTACGCCACTCAAAAGTTGACCTTCATATTTTCACACCTATAGGTTAGAGGGATGTCGCATCAGCTCCCATTATTCATTAAAAAGGGTCTAGCCACGTGTTTTTAATGTAAAATACTCTACAAAAGTCTACTTTGTAACTCTAGTTAAGAGTTGATGTAGTCAAATCTAACCACTAGTAGGCTATTAGGTTGTGTTATAACCGAGCCACTAGGAGGAAGATGCATTCCATTATTTCAAGAGAATTTTGTTCAATAGCTTAGAAAATATATACATGAGAGATAGGATGTAGAGAACACAAAGAGGATTTGTGCACTATAGCAGCCCACATACATTACTTGTTTGTACTTGCAACCATATTACCAGACATAGAAGGAGAGCGAAGCGACCTCACCTTCCTACTGGGTTTTTTCTCGCAAGGGTTTCCTAGAGAGCATATCTTGTGTATTATGTGTGTAAGAGCTTATTTTTTCATAATTTCCATTCACTTGCATGCACTAATTACAGTAAAATCTACAGATCTAGAAATTAAATAAAACTGTAATAGTGTAAAATTTGAGTATTTTAATATATTATCATTAGATATGTTGTGACGAACTGTCCACTGGAATATCCACGAAAGTTTTTGGATTACAAAATTATGGCCATATTTCTAAATTTTGTGGTTTAATCCATTACACTCTACCCTGACGTTTGAAGTAATTCGACTAGATCCACTAATCCTCTATATACCTGATAGGTTAAAATTATGACTTTATGAGGGTTTTGAAATCCTCCCACTTAGTCACTAGAGGATCTCCCTCCAAACTAAAATTATTTGTGTGGCTTTCCAATCATGTTAGGGCATATCATCCTAATTTCAGCTAAGTAAAAAAATATTCTATTCTTTCACTATATGATGGACACTAAAATTGTAACACCCTCCTCCCACATCTACCCAAGTAACCGACCAACCGGGGTAAACATGTGAAAACAAGTTACTATGATATGATTTGACCTCCTAAGTCAAGTTAAAGAAGTGGAATCGACGAAAACACATCATATAGACCTTTAACATCAGCTACAGGACCCCTAAGAACCATCCCATCATTTCTGGTCATCAGTCCCTGGGTCTCATAGAGATTTTAGACCACTTGACCCTCATATGTTCCCATGATATGGGCCTGACAACATCCAAGAGGCTCTAGATGATGTCATTACAAGGCATGCCAACATCTAGGGATTATTTCTCTAGTGTTGTGCTAGTGTCCCGAAGATTTGAGCCACCTTTTCAGGCCCAGAGCCCAAGTGACTACCCAAAATTAAATGACACCTTCAAAATAGAAACATAACAATGATGCAATTGAAAATACTTGAAGAAGCCCTTGATTGGACCCCTACTAGCCATGACAAGCATTTCATCAAACATATCACCAATATGTAATCTACAGGTGTAAATGAAATATCTAAGAATAGGGGTCTCATACTTAGCTGAGAATTATAAGAAGCATTGATGCCTCAACAAATTAGATTCCATTTCATCTATTAGGCCATAAATACATTATTCATTCAAATACAAGTAAAAACATGATGGGAGCTATTGCGGAGGTAAATCCACTCTGCGGACAGAGGTGGATCCCACTAGCCCCGAAGGGGTCTAGCAACAATCAACCACGCTGCATGCAAGTTTCTAGCTATATAATTTAAAAGTCGATCTAGGAGACCAACCTGGGATCCAACGCTTGTTTGTTGTGGGGGAAAGTGTCACTCCTATCCTCTATCTCCGGACGGTCGCTATTCGCTCATAGATACCTGCACAAGTGAAGAATAAACCACAACAAGCATAAAATCCAAAAACATACAGCTATGTACCAGTCAAGCAAGATACAATTCACATATCACCGATGCAACACGTAAATGAAACCATAATGACAGTCGCTTTGCATTAAAGTAATGAAAGAAGAGATTACAACCACTTAAGGCTTGACACTGTAAAACTCTTCTAGCTGGGTGGGCAGTCAGTCTGACACGTCTCGCGAAAACACTTCCTCTCTCATCAATCCAGCAGCATAACCTTACTTTCAACTTTCAGCTCAAAAGATTATCTCTCTCACACTAGCTTGTTTGCTCCTTTGCTTTAATCTCCAAAAACTCTAAACTAGCCCGTTCATTATGGGGGAACGGGCTTTTATAGGAGAAGGGAGAAGAG